>PVIR01024353.1:0-25958 GCA_004026965.1 Petromus typicus | reverse complement strand
CCAGTATTTTCTTGAGCAACCATTACAGCTTGTACTGTCAAGCCTTGCTCTTGGCAAGTAGACACAATCCCAACTCGCTTTCAGTGAGCTTTTACTCCCCCATGACCGTAAAAAGACCTCATAGCGTATATGAGAGAGGCTTGTCTGGTCTCTAGTTCTGGGACAGTCTCTCTCACATTTGTTCTGAAATAAACCTGTTCTGTTCAGATTGTACCTTTTTCCCTGACAAAAACCGACTGCATGGAATTAGCACAAAAGTAAATGTGTAGGTCAGTAGAACAGAACAGACAGTGGAGAAACAAATCCAAGCACATTCAGCTTTCTAACCTTGACAAAGGGGACACGTTGGAGGAAAAATAGCTTCTTTAATAAGTGATTCTGGGAAAACTGCCTGACTGAATCTTGACCCATGTATCTTACCAGACACTAAAATGAAATATAAATGAATCAAAGATCTAAAATTTTTTGTTTTGGGTTTTTTGAAGTAGGTCTTGCTATATTGTTCAGGCTGACCTTGAACTCACTATATCACTGACCTTGAATTTGTGGTGATCCTCTAGCCTCAGAGTGCTGGGACGTACATGCATGTAACCCCTTCCTTGGCCAGTTCTAAATGTTAAAACAGAAATTTTAATCTGTTGGAAGGTAAAATTGATAAAACTCTGAAAGCAGAGGTGTAGACCAGGACTTTCTGAACAGAACCACAACTGCGCAAGAAGTAGTACCAAGAATCAACCGATAGCATCATATCAAGTTTAAAATCCTCTGCATATCAAAAGAATCAACCAATCTAAAAATGGGGAAATTTCTGGCAGCTATTTCTTCCAGAAGACTAATATCTACAATATGTAAAGAACTCACAGCCTCCAAAAGTAAAAGAGTGTGTAAAAAATTCACAGCCTCCAAAAGTAAAAGAGCCAATTATAAAATGGACAACTAAAATGAACAGACACTTCTCAGCAGAAATACAACTGGCCAATAAGTACACCAAAAAAAGGGTCACCATCTCTGTCATTTAGAGAAACGCAAATTAAAACAATGCTGAGATGCCATCTCACTCCAGAAAGAATAGCTGTCATCAAGAAATCAAATATTACCAAATATTAGAGAGGCTGGAAGAGTAAAAGGGACCCTTTGCATTGTTAGTGGGAATGCAAACTTGTACTCTCAAGGCCTGGGGACTTAGCTCAGTGGTTCTGTGGCTTCCCTTGTAAGTGCAAGGTTGTGAGTTTGAACTCTGGCACTGAAAAAAAAAAAGAAACAAACAAACAAAAACCAAAAAAACATTGTGCAACTACTATGGAGATTTCTTTAAAAACTAAAATGAGAAATTCTCTTTGATTCATCTATTTCCATTTTGGGAATCAACCCCCCAACGACTAAAAGACATATTACAGTGCTACCACTGTATCCATGTTTAAAGTAGCACAATTCAAAATCTTGGAAGTGACCTGTATGTCCATCAGCAGATGAATGGACATAGATGCATCATCTATACACAACAAAGTAATACTCTGGCATAAAAAGGATGAATGAGTCATTTATAGGAAAATGGATGAACCTGTGGCCACAATGTTAAGTAAAATAAATAATTAACAGAAGCATAAATATTGCACAATTTCTTTTACATGAGAAGCTCAAGATATAAATAAAGAGTAAAATAAAAGATAGATAATATAAAATAGAGAGATCTTTTGAAAAGGGAAGGGACAAAGAAAAGTTGGATGTGATAGGGTACACCTGTAATCCCAGCATCAGAAGGCTGAGGCAGGAGGACTGCCAGGACTGTGAAGCAGCTTTGGCTAGTAATGAGTTCAAGACCCATCTAAAGTATGTAATGAGGTCCTGTGTCAAAAACCAAAATGAAACAAATGAGGTCCACTATGTATGTGTGATAGGTATTGTGAAATAGAAAGAAAGTGTTCAAAGGGAAAGGGGAGGTGGAGGGGGCAGGGGAAGCAAAGAAGGGAAAGAAAAAAGTCGATGGTTAAAAAAAAAAAAAACCAAATAAAGTTTGTGTATATAGGAAGTGGGGTTGTAGGGAAGTGAGGGGAATGGAGAAAAATGAGAATCAAGATACATCATGTACAGGTACAAATTCTCAATGATGATTGTGATCATAATGTATACTTAATGTATACCAATAAGCTAAGAAAAGGGAGAAAAACGCTGAAGAGAATACACAGGGAACGGAAAGGAATTTTTAAAAGAATTGATATACTTTAGGTATATCAACTCCTGGCAGGGAATGTATTTATTCTGCAACATGTACCAATAAAATTAAAAACATAACATTTTTACCTTGTCTGTACTGTCAACCAATTAAGTCAGATTTAAAGTGAAGTTACTATATCATTTCTTTCAGGTTTTTTTGTTTTGTTTTGAGACAAGGTCTCGCTTTGTAGTTCAGGCTGGTCCTGAGCTCACTATGTAGCTCAGGCAAGCCTTGAATTTACAGTAATCCTCCTGCCTCTGCCTCCCTAGTGCTGAGATTACAGGCATGAGCCAACACATCTCGTATAGTGGTGTGTGGTACTGATTGCTAATGGGTGTGAGTCACCACACCTGGCACTGTGACATGTGGTTACTGGGGATTGAACTCCAGACCTTGAGTCTGCAAGGTGAAGTTGAAACCACTGAACTAAATCCCTAGCCTTAGTATATCAGTATTTCTTGAGGATTAGATAATATTTGAAATATGTATGTAGTTATTTTGATATAAAAATACATTAGGGAAATAAGGAAACCCTGGTCTAATCATATCACTTTAGCAATTTTTTCCTTTTTTTTATTTTGAAAGTTACTTTGTAAACTTTATTTTTCCCCATTCCCCTGCACTCCCTACAACCTTCACCCTTCTATATATGCAAGCTTTGTTTCTGTTTTTTGTTTGTTTTTTTGTTTGCTTTTACCACCAAATTTTTCTTTGCCTTCTCTGTTTTCCCTTGTTCCTTTTTTTTGTTTTGTTTTTTGAGACAAAATCTATGTACTTCAAGCTGTTCTTGAACTTACTATATAGCCCAAGCTGGCCTCAAACTCACAGCACTCTCCTGCCTCAGCCTCCCTAATAATGGAATTATAGACATATGTTACCATGCTTGGCTGCTGCTTGTCTTAGATCTTTATGATGTGTTTTCACCTAGCAACAGCTTCTTTGAAGTGCAAACATTCTATGGGCACAGTGTGCAGGACAGCCACGTTGGTAGACAGCACAGGTGTCTTGGGAATTGACCTTGGATTTGAGATTGTCTCTTGTGCTTGATATGGTAAAAATTTATACCTTTTGTTTTCTGCTAAACACAATGTAGTATACTATATGAGTGTATAAAAAGTCATGTGCAAACGTGGATTTATAGAATAATCTTGCCATATTGTGTTTTTTTAGGTATCTATATTTTATGTACCTATGCATGGTGCTAAGTAATAGAATACTGGGTTGTTTTTTTTTAGTTTTTTGAGACAGGGTCTTGCTTTATGGTTCAGATTGGCCTTGAACTCAGCCTTGAACTCAGTAATCCTCCTGCCTCTGCTTCCTGAGTGGTAGGATCCACCTCGCCCGGCACTGTGGTGTACGGGACTGATTGCTGGTGGTGGGCAATCACCACGCTCGGTATTGTTGTATGTGGTTTCCAGGATCGAACATGGGCCCTTGGGCTTGCAAGGCAGGTGCTAGAACCACTGAGCTAGATCCCTGGCCTAGATTATTCTATTTTTATAAAGTTAGTTTTGGAGAACTGTATTATCACCTATATCAATTGACCTCATATTAAGGGTTTTTTCCTGGTTGAATGTATTAGTTGTTTAATCTGTAATTTTTGTGCCTGCTGTGAAGTTCCTTTAAGGTAGCAGAGGATAGGAAAGTTTTATAAAATACTAAACAAGGTAAAAATCAAAAGAAAAATATAAACCATATACTATATATCAGTTCAATTTTGCTACCATAAAGTACTTGAGACTGGGTAATTTATAAATAACAGGCATTTATTTCTCACAGTTTTAAAGGCTGGGAATTGCAAGATCAAGCCACTGGCAAGTGGGGTTTTGTGAGGCCCTTGTTGCTGCTCCCTCAGAGTGGAAGAGAGGCCAGCAGCACACTCCGGGAGCTCTGGGGAGAGCTGCCCTCATCCACTGTGAGGACTGCAGCCCTCTGATTTAGCTGCCTTCTCAAGGCCCTGCCTCCCACGGTGTCACACCAGCAATTACATTCTAACATATGAACAGGGAAACTTTTAGATTCTAGCAATGGTAAAAGTCAAAAGGGTGGAGAGAGATCACCTTTCTTTGTAGAAATAAAAAAGTACTTAAATGATGCTGAAGGATTTGCAGTAGATGTCCATCCCTTTGGAAATACACTTTGTTTTTGTTTAACTGATTTTGTTGGTACATTTTATGTACACATTATGATTGGACATGTACATTGACCTAGTCAGTATTTTGTTCCCTGAGGCAATTTAAGTTCATTTAAGTAAAATGAAGGCTCATTAAATACAGGTTTTCTGGTTTTTTTATTTTGTTTTGGTTTAGTTTGGTTTTTTTGAAATAGGGTATTGCCAGTGTAATTCAGGCTGCCCTCGAACTCATGACAGTGCTCCTGCCTCACTCTCCCAAGTGCCAGGATTGTTTTTAATAGACCACAAGATGGGAAAATAAAATTGAAAGTTAAGAACGAGAATCTTAAGAACTTTGTTTCCAAGGCCTGTAATTCTAGCACTTAGGAGGCTGAGACAGGAGGATCCTCATGAGTCTGAGGCCTTTATGGGCAATGGGGAGTTCAAAGCCAGTCTGGGCTACATAGCAACATTTGTCTCAAAAAATGAACCAAAAAAACAAAACAAAAGAGTGTTTCTAGTATCATTCTCATTTTAGTGCAAAGATGCTACTTATTTTCTTTTTCATCTACCAAAACTTTAGTTCTTTGATTCTCTTCATTCATTCTTAGAAAAATAATTGATGATTTAGGGTGTTAAATAATGAAAATAAGAGGCTGGGGATTTAGCTCAGTGGTTCTGGCGTCTTGCAAGCACTAGGGCCTGGGTTCAATCCCAGTAACCATATACAACACCGTGGAGACTCAGCTCACCATCAATCAGTACCACATACCACAGTGCTAGGCGTGGTGGCTCACACCTATAATCCCTGCATTTGGGAGGCAGAGGCAGGAAAATTGCTGAGTTTGAGGCTGAGTTCATGACCAGCCTGAACTACACAGCGAGAGCCTGTCTCAAAAAACTTTAAAAATATATATAATAATAATGAGAATAAGGGAGATGCTGAAGTCTCATTAGAGATATTTATATTTTCGTAGTTGCCTTCAATACCAGTACATCTAGAATCAATCAATACATGACTTTTATAACAGTTTTCAGAATTACTGGAAAAAGAGGACTTTATGCTTTCTGTACCATCCAGCTCAAATCATATGATCTTGACTTTGATCTATGAAAATTCCCCTCGGACTGTTCAGTTTTCTGGGAGATACTATTTAGCTTTCTTTTGGTATCAGAAATCGAGCTCAGGACCTTGTGCTTGCCAGGCAGACACTCTACCACTGAGTTAAATGCTGGTCCTCCAGTGTGCTTTCTGAACAGTATATATCCCCAAGTTACATTTCCTGATTAAAAAAAAAATCTTTGGCAAGGCTAATCTATCTAACAAGACCCTATCTCAAATAACCAAACAAAACAAACAAACAAAAAAGAACAAAAACAGCAGATCCTTAGCCTGTGAAAATATATGAGCATTATTTTGGAAGATATATTTACTTTTTTTTTTTCTTGTACAGTAGATGGTCTCATGTATGCCAGGAAGTACTCTATGACCACCTATAATTCAGGCTATCCTCTATTGTTTACATTTTTACTTTAGAAAAGAAAGATATTAAATGGAACTAAACTGGGTAGGAAACAAAAGCTTATCGTGCTATTGAAGGCCTTGGGAAATTGAATTTACAAAAATTATTCTGTGAGATTACATTACTTTCTTCCAGGGGATTAAAAAAAGGCAAAAGCAATAAGAACATGCTACATTTTAGCTCATGTTTGACTTGTCTTTGAGTATATCTAAGGATATAGTTTAGCATTTCTGATGGAATGAGAAATTGAAAATGAAGAAATTTCTAAGTCAAGGACCTAAAGATATGATTCATTATTAGTATTTAAATGTTTATTTATATATAATAACGTGCTTGTATTTGAGCCAGTTACAGTCTAGAGTGTTTGATGCTATCGTGACAACCAGGCCCACCTATCTCCAAGCAATAGGCTCAACAGGCGGCTCCTGCTGAGGTCTGGCTAGACGCCAAGGATCTGGAGTGCACCCCTCTGAAGACATTGCCGTTGGTGTCACACAGTCCTCCGTATCTCTTCCTGCGTGCTCTATGGCGACTCCTTTCGGAAGCACCTTGGGTCACCATTAGATCTGTTTCGTGCTCCTTGTATCTCCAGCATGTCAAACCCTGGCCAGACTTTCAGCCACTCAGACCAAGGAAGGCTCTCCACGGGCCAAACCAAAGGGCCCCTGGAGGCTTCATCATCAGAAGTCAGGCGTCGACCAACTCAGAAGAACAGCCCAGTGGTGAGTTGCACTGTGATATTTATTCTTCGCATTCTCAGAGGTAACCTCCTGCACCTGTGAGAGGTTTGAGAAAGGCAGAGTCCAGGTCTTCTTGCCCGTTTACCTATGCTTGTGTCCTTATTATGTCTTTTGAATGAATGATGGAAAAGATGAGATTTTCCACTTCATTTTCTTTTCTATTAGTACATTTCTGCAGTGCATAATGATTACATTCCTCATGGTACATGCGTATAACACATCTTAATCCTTTCAGCTACTTGGGAGGCTGAGAGAGGAGGTTTGTTTAAGCCATGAGTTTGAGGCCATTCTGGGCAACATAGTGAAATATTGTCTCAATAAAATAAAATAGCCCTGATGGTACATGCCTACAATCCCAGCGCTTAAGGGGCTAAGGCAGGATTGTGGCAGGTTTGAACCCGATCTAGGCTACATAGTGAGTTCAAAGCCAGCCTCCACTACAAAGTAAGACCCTGTCTCAGAAAAAATTAAAAAACAAAGCAAAACAATAAGAGTAACATGTTATGTTTTCTTCTAGACTAACCAAATATGTATTAAAATCTAGATTCAATTTCAACTGTAATACAACACAATAACATTTTTGCCATCTGATAACATCCTTATATTTTGTGATTTTAACACCTACCAGCAATCAGTACCACATACTACAGTGGCGTGGTGTGGCTCACGCCTGTAATCCCAGCACTAGGAGGCAGAGGCGGGAGGATTGCTGTGAGTTCAAGACCAGCCTGAACTACAAAGTGAGACCCCGTCTCAAAAAAAAAAAAAAAAAAAAAAAGTAAATTGGGTTATATTTGTAAGTTTTTTGCCCCAGTGCTGCAGATTGCACCTAGGGCCTTGTGTGTGGTAGGCAAGCACTATACGCTGAGCTACATCCCCAGCCTCATATTATAATTTTTGTATTTAATTTCAAACACCCTGAAAGGTACAGAGACTACCATCATCCATTCTTTGATTTGTCCCGTGCTGTTGAGATGCATTGGAATAGGGGAGATACCATGTCTCAAAAAACAAAACAGAAAACTCTAAGGCCCAAGAAAAGATTAGAATAACCAATAGCAAAATACGGGTGAGTACATCTAAATAAGAATTAAATGCTCAAAAAAGGCATACACATTGAGACGTGAAAAAAATAAGGTATAAGCAGTAAAAAAGAAAATCCTTCCTGTGTAACAAAGATTTCAGTTAACTCTGTTAAGTATAGTACATGTGTTAAAGTAATAAAGTATGTTGGGGATGAAATTAGCTAAAATAATTTGTAACAGATTGGCATAGTCATGAGGGAAATGGAACGAATAAAATACACATATTGAGATGGTAGAAATATTCTTAATAATGATATTAATAAATCCAAATGGACTAGACTTTCTAGTTAAAAGAAAAATTATCAACTTTATCAAAAGTGGCCTGAGGCACTATGTCCGGAGGCCTTCTGCTTACTTTTATGATCTCATATGACTTATTCACATTTTCAATGTTCTCTTTTCCTTTAAATATATGAATGTAGGTGTTTGGCATTCTCTTGAAAGTCTTTGTTCCTAGTATCTTGGTAGGCATAAAATTAATTCTGATAATTTTAGAAAAATATATTTTGCTTATTTAGTACACTAAAAAGACCGTGTGATATGTTTTTAAATACATTTTTAGGTATTTCAGTTACAACAGTTTCATAGTTTCATTTGAGTCATATAAATGCTATTCTTACTGATAGTTCCATTACTTACAATTAGAACACTGGAAATCTTTTTTAAATTAGGGAGAAAAAACAAAATACAGTTAAATAAATTCTTAAATTACACCTTTAATATAGATCTGGCAAAAACACAAAATTGATGTTGAAATCAGAGTTTTTTAAAAAAAGATTTCTGCATAGGAGCTTCTCTGTGACTGACAGTGAAACACACCCCCTGGTAAGCTGGCTGGTCGCGTTGGTGCACATTCGTCTCAGCCTTCGAGAGGTTGAGGCAGAGGCCTCTAGTGAAAGCTCAGCCTCGGCAACTTGGCATTTTAGTGAGACTTTGTCTAAAAATCAAGCAACAAGAAAAGAACTGGTAAATCTTTGACCAATGACTTTCCAATAATTCAAGTTTCTATGAAGTTTTTGTTAAATATATATTAAAAAGTTTCCCCAAATTTTATATATTTTCTTGACTTCTGTGTTCTCAAGATTGTGTCTGTACAGTGTAGATGTGGTGCATTTACCTAAGGCTAATCTTATACATTGTTGTTGGTAAGTAATGTGTTTTGAAAAATCTTAAAGTAGATTTTAGGTAAGTGTGCTACTTGCTGTTTTCCTAGGGTCTATTATATTTGTTTGGGTTCTCTTTTTTTTTTTTTTTTTTGAGACATGGTCTCGCTTTATAGTTCAAGCTGGCCCTGAGCTCAGTTTCAAACTCACATCACAGCAATCTTCTTGCCTCTGCCTCCCGAGTGCTGGGATTACAGGCGTGAGCCACCACACCCACCCTGCACTGTGGTATGTGGTACTGGTTGCTGCTGGGCATGAGTCTCCACGCCCAGTATTGTATGTGGTTACCAGGGAATCGAACCCTGGCCCTTGCACTTGTAAGACAGGCGCCAGTATCACTGAGCTAACTTCCCGGCCCTGTTTGGGTTCTCTTTTAAAGCTGTGTCCTACTTAAAGCCATTGATATGAGTTTGTGTGGGCTGGGCCTTGTGGATTTTGTTCCACCCTGCATGTGCTTTGTTAATTAACTGGCAGTTTCTCTTTGCAGGCTTCTTTTGATCCACCTCACCGAGTGGTTACTACTAGGAACCCAACTGCCAGCTGTACAAAGTCAGCTGACCTGGACCATCCTGGCTTTGCTGGTTTGCTGATAAAAAACAAGAATCTTTTTTCTGAGGTAGATGAATAATGAAAATAAAACAAGAGACCCTATTTTCTGTGAAAGCAGGGACAGAAACATTCTGATAAAAAGGCTCAAGGTGTCACTTAATCCGGTTGTGCTTTTCCCCCTCAATAATGAACTTTTATTGCTAAGGAGCCCTAATTTAGATGCTGGTCTGTCTTCTGCCAGGGGACCTTCCCTGTGGATGGCCTGGGGTTAAGTATATTTGAGTTAAAAACTTAAACAGGCTATATGCTCAAAACTTAGGTCATAAAAATTATCAGTTACATGTATTAAACAGTTTTATTTTCAGTGCTAAGGATCTAACCAGGGCCTTGTGCATGCTCGGCAAGCACTCCACCACCCAGCTTAGTCACTCCTAATGAAAAGGATGAGTTACTATTTTCAGTATACCACCAACTGGGAAATATGCACTAGTTTTATTTATTATCTGATAAAATATCTGAGTGGCCGCAATAGATAAAAAAGACAGAAAGCACATTTTGGAAATACCTTTTCTGTTACTCCCTGTAATGAAGATTAGACAATGCTTGTAGAAATTCTTTATTTAAGCCTGAGAATTCTCAGTATTTGTTACAAGAATCGATCATATAGGAAACCGTGGTTGGAAGCTCACAGGCCACTGTCAATGTTAAGGACATTATCATGTGGTTGTGTATGGCTGTATTTTAGAATTACTTTATTAAAGAAAATGCACAGAATGCTTACCTTTTGGGGTCAGTAGGGAGCCCAATGAGTAAGTAGGTACGTGCGGAGGCTGTATTTATTTTGTAGGGTTGCCACAACACAGTATCGGAGATGCTAGACCTCTTGACTGAAGGTACAACAAAGGATGAAAGAATAGTAGACACAGAGTAAAGAACGAGGGGTGGTTTATCCCTGGGGCCCAGGATTTGATCTTAGCTCTCCCTGGCTAAGGCCATGAGCTCTGGACTTATCTGTGTTTACTGATTACACAACACAGCAGAGGGTGTAAAGGTAAAAGCAAGGAACCGAGAGAGTAAGGTGCTGGCCTGTAGAAGGGAGGAACGGTGCGTTCTTGTGAAGGGCAGGTGGCAGTTCAGGGGCCACCTGTGCTACTTTTAGCTCACGTTTGATCTGGGAGAATGGCCACACAGAGTCATAAATCCTCAGTTGCAATGTCCTCTTGCTATTAGAGACATCCCAATGTCATCAGTTTCAGCTGTGACCATTGGAGAGGAAATTCTGTTTCCGTGTCCAGCTGATGGCCCATCTACCAAGTCACTTAGGCCTTGGATTGACTCATAACTGTAATCAATAGCTAATTTATAAGCCAGTTCAATTTTTTAGAGCCTTCTCAGTTTCAGGCTGGTCTCCTGCAACAAAGTACCACACCTTTGGTGGCCTGAATGAGTTTATGTTCTGTGAGGCTAGAAGTCTGAGACGAGGTGTCAGCAGGGTCGGCTTGTTGATGGTAGTCTCCTCCCTTGTCCCCACGAGTCTTCCCTCTGTGTCCAGGACTCCTCCTCTTGTAACGAGGTCAGTCATGTTGGATCAGAGCCAACCCCAAGGATCTCATTTTAATTTATAGACCATGTCCTTAAACATAGTCACATTCAAGGAAGGCACTGGGGGTGAGGACATGTAGGACTTCAGCATCCACAAGAGGGTGTGTTTGACTCAGTCCATAAAACTAGCCTCTTTTTTTTTTTCAGTTTTTTGAGACAAGGTCTTGTTTTATAGTTCAGGCTGGCCCTGAATTTGCTATATAGCCTAGGTGAGCTTCAAACTCACAGCAATCCTCCTGCCTCTGCCTCCTGAGTGCTGGGGTTACAGGAGTGAGCCATCATGCTCAGTACTGTGATATGTGGTACCAGGGATTGAACTTACGACATTGAGCTTGCAAAGCAGACCCCAGAACCACTGAGCTAAATCCCTGGCCCAAAACTGGCCTCTTTTCTGCCCAGGACCTTATGAAAGTTCTTTTCTGGTTTCATCTGTCAATAGCCTGGCTACAAGTTTCATTTAAGTAGATTCAAATATTCATTTAAGAATATAAATATAAATATATATATAATTTTTGTGATTATGAGATGTGGTAACAAATATGGGGAATGCTGCCGCTGACTGCCATCTAATAGAAAGGAAGGGCTTTAAAACATTAAAGGTGACCCACACTTGTAATCCCTGTACTCAGGAGGCTGAGAGAGGAGGACCCCTTCAAGTTCAAGGCTAGTCTTACATACACGGTAAGACCATATCTCAAAAAACAACTAATAATAAAGCACCATCACCAGGCGTCTTCCTTTGGTAATTTACCAGATCTAGCCCTGTGTGACTTTTGGCTCATTAAAGGTAAACATTTTACATTGATTCATGACATCAAGGCAGCCACAAATCTTTTAAACCAGATTGCCAGAATTCAGGTACCTTATTTAAAGAAAATATGTAACTTATTAGCAAGAATTCCCAAACTTTGGTGTAGAGGTACTGGAGATCAAACTCACAACCTCACTTTCACCCGGAAAACATTTGGTTTTTGAGCCAAGATCTCCCTGTGTTACCCAAGCAGGCTTTGGACTCCTGGGCTCACGGGGCCTTCTTGCCCAAGTCTCCCAAGCAGGTAGGATTACATGTGACCACCACTGTGTCAGTTCTGAAATTATTTTTATTGTTTTGATTTTTTGAAACAAGTTCTCACTATATAGTTTAGACTTGCCTTAAACTCACTATGCCAAGTAGACCTCAAACTCCTGCCTCAGCTTCCTGAGTCCTGGAATTATAGTCTTGTATCACCACACCCAGCTTCAAATTATTTTTTAAAAGCTACTCTCTGTATATTCATAAGTCATTTGCTAATTACAAATGCTTTTCCATCTATATATCAGAGAAAAATATCTAAAAGTCTGTAAAAGATCTCCTTTTGAGATGGTTTTAAATACCATGGACATTAAGAAGTATTCCCTGACTCTTAACTGGCAATTTCTAAATTTACTAAAAACCAGTGACAATCACTATCTGGTTTCCTGGTGTTAAGGTTATTTTTAAAACATCTGCTTGATTTCAACAGACTATCTGAGCCTCAGCATGAGTCATTGGCTCCTTTTGAATAACCTATTGTTTGATCCCGCAGGAGCACAATTGTCTTGATAAGGTAATTTTCTTTTCAAGCATTCCAAATTTTGTGTTATAATTAACTTACCTCTTTATGGGACATACAAAAAATAATCATCATGTGTTTCTGTCCAATAATGGAGAAACAGGTGCAAGACAGCTGTATTTGGGAGTGTACGTGGCTTTGCTGTCTAGTTTAGGCAAAATGATATTGAGCTAAAATTCGTGCAGAGTACTAGAAGGGCTACAACATTAATAAATATGAATTGAGGGAAAAACTCACCAATTATATGGATAATAAAGTCTAGCACCCTAAATTTCAGATAAATTTAACATGTTTTACCAGTATATTTTAGTTTGATTTTTATGGAAACTTCTATTTGTTAGGGAACATGGTTATATTATATAGATAAGATGCTTTTCTTGCCACAGAATAATAATAAAGCAAAATAGAAATTGTTGGCTATGGCCAGCTGTGGAGGGGGCAAATGGAAGTAATAAAAATGTTCATCTAAAAACATATATATCAGAACAATTACTATTATTTTCAACTGAAACTCTTATTGATACAATTATAGATATACTTGTAGTTAAAAGTAATGGAGAGCTGGGTATGGTGGCATATGCCTGTAATCCCAACACTTGGAGGATGAGGTAAGAAGATCACTGGAAGTTCAAGGCCAGCCTAGGCTACATAGTGAATTCAAAATCAGCCTGAACTACGTAGCAAGACTTTGTCTCAAAACATAAAAAATAGGGCCAGGGATGTAGCTCAATAGTGCCATGGCTGCCTGGCAAATGCATGGTCAAGTTCAATTCCTAGTACAGGAAAAAAAAAAAAAAGAAGAAGAAGTAATGGGGAGATGTCTTGTATGCCCATTTTCTTTCTTTTTCCCTTTGTCCTCTCCTCTTCCTCTCCCTTTTCGATGTCCCTCTCCTCCTCCTTTTTCTCCTTCTTCCACTTCTCTTCTTCCTTATTCTTCTTTCTTCTTTTTCCTGTATTCTGAACCCAGGGCTGACTAAGTAGCAAAGTAAGACTTCATCTAAAAAACAAACAAGCAAAAACCGTTATATTTGCATCATTTTTTTTTTTTTTTTTGAGACAGGGTCTTGCTTTGTAGTTCAGATTGGTCCTGAGCTCAGCCTCCAGCTCACAGCAATCCTCCTGCCTCTGCCTCCTGAGTGTTTGGATTATAAGCATGAACCACGATGCCTGGCACTGTGATATGTGGTACTGATTGCTGGTGGGTGTGAGTTACCATGCCCAGCATTGTTGTATGTGGTTAGCAGGACTGATCTCAGGCCCTTGTGCTTGCAAGACAGGCGCTGGAGCCACTGAGCTAAATCCTCAGCCTTGAACCTGTATTCTAACAAGATGAAAAACAGAAGAAATGGATAGATACCTGGATACATACGAATTACCAAAACTGAATCAAGAAGATATAAAAATTGTAAATAAACCAGTACCAGTCAATGAAATTAAAAACCTACCAATTAAGAAAAGCACAGGCCCTGACAGATTTACTCCTGTAGTCTACAAGAAGTGTAGAAAAGACTTAATGCCACTAATTCTCAAACTCTAACAAAGTTGAAAGGGAAGCAACACTCTGAAACTTATTCCTGGAAACAAGCATTACCCTGCAACCAAAACCAAAGGATACAACCCAAAAGGAAAACTGCAGGCAAATCTTCCTAATGAACACAGATGCAAAAATCCTCAAAAAGATACCGAGAAACAGAAAGCAGCAAATCCTTCAAGTTGAAGTCATCTCTGGGATGCAGGTATGGTTCAACGTATCTAAATCAACAGATACAATATACCATTTTAACAGAGCCAAGGACAGAAACTATATAATCCTCTCCATAGATGCATAAAAATCATTTGATAAGTCCAACACCCACCCATTCAGGATAAAGACTCTGCAGAAAATTGGTATAGATGGCCTTTATTTAGATTTATCTAAATCTGATACAGGCCATCTATGATAAACTAGCAGCCAGCATCACAATAAATGGGCAAAAATTGAAAACTTTCACTCTAAAATGAGGAATAAGACAAGAATGCTCACTGTTACCACTCTTGTTCATTATAGTTCTGGAAACACTAGCTAAGAGAAAAAAAAAATAAAAGGAATAAGGATAGGAAAGGAAGAAGTTGAACTGTCTTTATTTGTAGATGACACGATACTCTACCTAGAGGATGCCAAAAACTCCACCAAAAGATTTTTAGATTTGATAACCAAATTCAGCGATGTTGCTGGAAACAAAGTCAACACTCCTATACGTGAATAATAAACATGCAAGGAGAGAAATTAGAAAAACCCTTTCACAATAGCTCTCCAAATTTAAAGACCCCATCTTAAAATGGGCATCTGAAATGGATAGACACTTCTCAGATTAAGAAGTAGAAACAGCAAAGAAAGAAAGAAGAAAAAGAAAAATTATTCAGCATCATTGGTCATTTGACAGATGCAAACAGTGTTGAGGGTCCATCTCACTTCAGAAAGAATGGCTTCTATCAAGAAACCAACCAATGCCAAATGCTAGGAGGGCTGTGGGGAGAAAGAAACTCTCTCACTGTTGATGAGAGTGTAGACTAGTGCAACCACTGTGGAAATCAGTGTGGAGATTCCTCAAGAAACTGAAACTAGAGATCTCATTCAACCTAGCCATTTCCCTTCTTGCTATCTTCCCCAAAAGAATTAAAGGCATCACATCACAGTGATATATAGACACTCATGTTTATAATATCACAGTTTGTAATAGTGAAATATCTGTTTATTTGTTTAGTTTTTTATTTTTATCTATCTAGTTTTTTGAGATAGGATCTGCTTTGTAGTTCAGGAGATCTCATTCAACCTAGCCATTTCCCTTCTTGCTATTTTCCCCAAGAGAATTAAAAGCATCACATCACAGTGATATATAAACACTCATGTTTATAATATCACAATTTGTAATAGTGAAATATCTGTTTATTTGTTTGGTTTTTTATTTTTATCTATTTAGTTTTTTGAGATAGGATCTGCTTTGTAGTTCACGCTAACCTTGAACCCAGGCTAACCTATGTAGCCCAGACCGGTGAGTGCTGTGTAATAGCTAAATCTTATAAATAGCCCAAATGCCCATCAAGCAACAAATGGACAAAGATTTTTTTTATACAATGGAGTACTATTGTGCCATAAAGAAGGATGAGCTTGAGGCAGTTGTAGCTAAATGAATGCACCTTGAGATCATACTCTTTATGTGAAATAAATCAGAGACACATATTTAAATACCACATTTTTGGCTAGGGATTTAGCTCAGTGGTTCTGGTGTGTGCCTGGCAAGCGCAAGGCCCAAGTTCAATCCCCAGTAACCATATACCACAGTGCCAGGCGTGGTGGCTCATGCCTGTAATTCTAGCACTCAGGAGGCTGAGAAAGGAGGATCACTGTGATTTCAAGGACAGCCTGAACTACACAGTCAGATCCCATCTCAAAGAACAAAAAAAGACATGATGGGGTAGGATGGATACCCAGGGCCTGTGGCAACATCCAGCCAAAGAGAACGCTCAGCAGTGTAGAGGCGTCAAAGGCCTGGCCATTAGAGGGTCACAGATGGCTCTTGAGAGGATGAGAACCTAGTGGCAGAAAAATCAGAGTACAGTGGAAGACCGAATGTGCAGAGCTCGATTACCACTGTGGCTGTGCAACAAAGGGAGGCCCAGGTCAGGCTGAGCGCAGAGCTGCCCCTTGCCCAAGTCCATTTCAGATAGGTTGGTCTCCTCGGTCACTCCCTAGCGAGGTTTATGGACTCCTCTGTGTGACTTCAACATCTGTCTGAGAAAGGACAGACGTCCATTTGTTGTGCACACCTGCAGGTTTGCAGGGCCTCGTAGGTGCCACTCCTGTGCCAGGGCCCTGGTGCGTGGGATCTTTCACCATTGCAGCCCCGCGTGGGGCGGATAAGGAAGGGGCTGAGCTGTCTCGGGCACAGTCTGTTTTTGTACTCTGACTTTCGAGGACTTTCTTCAGGGTTTTACTTCCTTGCTTTATTAAACCTGGGCTTACTCAGATGTGTTTTCATCACTGGCAATGTTATTTTTCTAAAAAAATAAAATTAAAGGTATGTTTTGTGTGAGAACAGAGCTCCAATTCATTTCTTAAATTTATCTTTTCACTTTGTAAATGTTTGTAGTAATCACATTTGTCCTGGGGATCCAGTACGTGTACGCAACACATCTTAATTCTTTCTACTTCCGCTTCTCTCCCTCCCTCCATCCCTTCCCATTTGCAAAAGATCTGACTCCCAGCTTTGATTCATTGTTTTAATTTTACAGAAGTTTTAGACATAGCAGAAACACACCTTCTATAAATACTGGACTACAACTTTAGTTTAATGCTTGGTTTTCATACATTGTCTGCGGCTACAGATTGTAACATTTCTAAGTAATGTGATTTTTTTTTTTTAGTAATGATGTTCCTGAACCTTTTTTCATTATAAAATTAACCACCTTTTTACAATGTGAAAATTAAATTTACCCCACTCACTTTTTGGTTCTCAGGATCACACATAGCACTTTAGGAAATTTGAAATGGGTATGTTAGTTTCCTATAATTCCAGCTTCTCAAGAGGCTGAGGCAGGAGGATGCAAGTTTCAGGTCATCTTGAACAACTTTGTCAGTCCTCGTCTTGAAATAAAAAATTAATTGTCTGGAGATGTATCTTAGTAGAAGAGCACATCCCTATTATGTATGCATAAGATTCTGGGTACAGTCCCAAGTACACCCACCAAAAAAGAATAAAAACAATATTAGCAGCAGCTCACTTTTGCCTTAGTGAACTTTCTCCACCTACAGAGACGAAGAAACTTTTTTTTTTTAGTTTTTTTTTTTTTTTTAGGTTTTTTGAGACAGGGTCTCACTTTGTGGTTCAGGCTGGCCCTGAGCTCAGCCTCAAACTCACGTCACAGCAATCCTCCTGCCTCTGCCTCCCGAGTGCTGGGATTACAGGCGTGAGCCACCACGCCCGGCACTGTGGTATGTGGTGCTGGTTGCTGCTGGGTGTGAGTCTCCACGCCCAGTATGGTATGTGGTTATCGGGGAATCGAACCCGGGCCCTTGCGCTTGCAAGACAGGCGCCGGAACCACTGAGCTAACTCCCCGGCCCTTTTTTTTTAGTTTTTTGAAACAGGGTCTTGCTTTGTAGTTCAGGCTGGTCCTGAACTCAACCTTGAGTTCAGCAATCCTCCTGCCTCTGCCTCTCAAGTGCTGGGATTACAGTCATGAGCCATCACACCACTGGCACTGTGGTATGTGGTACTGATTGCTGGTGGGTGTGAGTCTCCACACCTGGCATTGTTGTATGTGGTTACTGGGGATCAAACCCGGAACCTTGTGCTCAAGGCAAGCAGCCGAACCACTGAGCTAAATCCCCAGGCCTTTTTTGTTTGTTTTTGAAACAGGGGCTCACCCAGTATTGTAATATGTGGTACCAGGGATCAAACTCCAGACCTTGCACTTGGCAGGCAGATGCCAGACCCACTGAGCTAAATCCCTGTCCCAAGACAAAGAGACTTTTAAAGTGCTACTGAAAGATAAATAAATTGCTTCACAGAGGCTGCACCCACCCATATCCCTAGCCTCTTCCTTTCTGGTCTCCTCCTCTTGGCTTAACCTCGGCTGGCTGTCTGGAGTACTTCCTTTCCCACAACCCAGCACTCTTGCTGTTTTTCACAGCTTTATAATCTCCTCCTTCCTTTAGCTGCCTTCAGATACATATAGCCAGTTAAGCCGTGCTGTATCTCCTGATGATCTTCTCCATTCCTCAGATGATCATAAGACCAGGAACAAAGTGGTATAAACAGAGACTCCTCTCTTGAAGAAAACCCTAGGTATAGGCTCCTCTCTACCAGAAAACAAACTACCTCTGGTAAAGCACTAAGAATTGATTTATTTTTGCTAGGCACTACAAAATCCACTATTGTTAGAATTTATTTTAGTAACTAAATAAGTGGTTTTATTGTCAATAAAAACAAAATCACTGTAAACCCTATGTGTCAATTTTATTTTATGTGTAAAGTGCTTTTCATGTTAGAATACACTGTTAGGCATAGATCTGAAAAGTTTGATTTGGGGGCTGGGGTGTAGCTCAGTCATAAAGTGGCTGCTTAGCATGTGAAACCCTGAGTTTGATCACTAGCACCAAGAAAGAAAGGTTTAATTTTATTGTATAATTTAAATATTTTCCCTTTCTCATTAGCTAAGAACTCTCCAAAGAAAACTTTTCAAAGAAGAGACTTCGTTACAAGAGACAAAGACTGAACTAGCAAGGTACAAAGAACAACAATCATTCCAGATAATGTCTCTGAGAAATGACATCAGAAGCCTACAGGAACTTATTACTTCCCTAACCAAAATTAAGTCTTTGAAAAACTCCAGTATTCAGAGTCTTGAAAGAGGCAACTGGGATCTAACTAAACGAGTTGCAGAACTAGAAAACCTTCTAAGGTAGGGAATTTCCTGGCTTGTTTTCAAACAAATCTTCTGTCTCATATTTACACGTAGTAAATGAACTGCATCCTGCTGATAATTACAGAATTTAAATCAAGTGAAAAAATTCACTTAGTACCTGAGTCAACATTACTATATTTAAAACTACTCTTTATATTGAGGTGTCAGACATGTCAGATCCACCTGTTTCCCCTGACACCTCAGTACTGGCGATCAAACTTAGGACCTGGCACTTGTGTGGCAATTGGAACTTATTAGATGTATCATTGCCTATATTTTCTCCTGTAGGCAGCTTATCTTATCACTTTTTCTTTTCTCTCATTCCTTCCTTTCTTTTTTTTGGGGGGGGGGGGTTGAGGTCTACCCCTACTGCCCACACTGGACATAAACTCCTGGGCCCAAGTGATCGTCTTGCCTCAGCCTCCCAACTAGCTGTGACTGCAAGCACACCACACAGCAGTCACTTTTTAAATAAATCTTTTAAAAAACTTTCCCAGTGAACTATATGCCTAACTCTCTTACTTTGTTTGTTTGTTTTTGTTTTTGTTTTTGAGACAGTGTCTCGCTTTGTAGTTCAGGCTGGCCCCAAACTCACTATTGTAGCCTAGGCCAGCCTCGAACTCATAGCAGTCCTCCTGTCTCTGCCTTTTGCATGCTGGTATTACAGGTGTGAGCCATCACGCCCAGCATTCTTGTGTGTTGTACCAGGGATTGAACTCGGAACTTGAACTTGCCAGGAAGATGCCCGGACCACTGAGCTAAATCCTTGGCCCCTAAATCTCTTACTTTAATTTGATGCAAATGTTTTTTTATTGTGATTAAATTATTTGTATCTTTGATATCAAATTAAGAAACCATTGCCCAATCACTTGCCCTTTCTTTTTCTTTCTCTCTTTTGTGGTACTAGGGATTGATCCCAGGGCCGAGGCACTGGGTTATAAGTGCAGCCCTTTTTTACATTTTATTTTGAGTTAGGGCGACATTCAAACTAATTTTTTTTTTTAAGGTTTTTTGAGACAGGGTCTCACTTTGTAGTTCAGGCTGGCCCTCAGCTCAGCCTCAAACTCACATCACAGCAATCCTCCTGCCTCTGCCTCCCGAGTGCTGGGATTACAGGCATGAGCCACCATACCCGGCACTTTGGTATGTGGTACTGATTGCTGCTGGGGTGAGTCCCCATGCCCAATATTGTTATGTGGTTACCAGGGATCGAACCCGGGCCCTTGCACTTGCAAGACAGGCGCCGGAACCACTGAGCGATATCCCCGGCCCCCTCAAAGTAATTTTTTTAAGGTTGGTATTCCGGTTGTCCTTGGGATCATTTGTCGAAAAGACTGTTCCTTCCTCACTGAATTTCCTCGGCCCTTCTCCCAAACAGTATTTGCCCATGAATGTGAAGGTTTATTTATGGAGTTTCTGTTCTATTACACTGATCCAGACTGTCCATTTGCCAGCACTGCATTTTCTTGAATATTGTAGCTTTGTATGATTTTTTTTTTTTTTTTTTTTTAGGTTTTTTGAGACAGGGTCTCGCTTTTTTGTGGTTTAGGCTGGCCTTGAGCTCAGCCTCAAACTCACATCACAATCCTCCTGCCTTTGCCTCCCGAGTGCTGGGATAACAGGCGTGAGCCACCACGCCCGGCACTGTGGGATGTGGTACTGGTTGCTGCTGGGCGTGAGTCTCCACACCCAGTATTGTATGTGGTTACCGGGGAATCGAACCCGGGCCCTTGCGCTTGCAAGACAGGCGCCGGAACCACTGAGCTAACTCCCCGGCCCTTTGTATGATTTTTGAGAGCAGAAAAAGTGAATCCTCCAACTTTTTCCTGTTTTGTTCTTAAAGATCATATTGTTATCCTGGGTACTTACAAGATTTTAAGTTCAACTGGTCAATTTCATTTAAAAGACAGATGTCATTTTGATTAATGGAAATTATGTTGAACTCATATACCAATGTAATAATATTGTCTTCCAATCTGTAAACATTTGGGGTCTTTAATTTGTTTTAACAAAGTTTTGTAGTGTTCAGTGTATATGTTTTGTTTGAGACGAGATCTCGCTATTATAGTTCAGGCTGGCTTTGGACTTGATATGCAGTCCCAACTGGCCTTAGACTCATACTGCTCCTGGAGCTGGGCATGCAGGCCCATATCTGTAATCCCAGCACTTGGGAGACTGAGGCAGGAGGATCACTGAAAGTTTGAGACCAGCCAGGGCTACATAGTGAGAGCCTATCTCAAAAATTCAAAACTAACCCGGGTGTGGGTTCTGCTGGAGGTGTGCTTCTGCTGGAGGCAGAAGCAGAAGGATTGCCAGGAGTTCAAGGCCAGCCTGGGCCACATAGTGAGTTCAGGGCCAGCCTGAATTACAAAGCTGAGACCCCGTCTCAAAACTCTAAAAAGACAGAGCAAAAAGAAATCCGAATTACCTAAAAAGAAAATATTAAAGCTGATTCCACAAATTTTATTAGCAACATGAAGTACACACTCAAAAGGTCTAACGACCCTTTAAATTCATCCTTAGAAGCAGAGTAGATAGAATGAGACAGGAATAATATCTGAAAAAATATTCTTTCCAAATCCAGTGAAAGATATCAATTGACAGAGTCAGTTAAATTTGCAAATCCCAAGCAGGATAAATACAAAGCAAAGCACACCAAGATACATCGTATTAAAATTGTTAACAAGTAAAAGGAAGTAGAAGAAAAGCATATATTACCTGCAAAGATACAAAAATAAGACCACTGACTTCAACAAAAATTATAAATGTCAGAAGATAACTGAATGACATCTTAAAGTACTGAAGGAGAAAACACAGAGACTCTAGAATTCGATACCGCATGAAATTGCCTGCAGAGGAGCTGGAGAGGAAGCAGGGCACGGTGGCACACGTGCAGCCCCAACACGCGGAAGGCCGAGGCAGGAGAATCAGCGTGAGTTCAAGTCTTAGCGTGGGCTATAACGAGATCTTGTCTCAAAAATAAAATAAAATGAACCAAAGAAAACATAGAATAAAATTAAAAAGAAAGGAAATAAACACCTTTGAGAAAGGGAAGAGTGTCAGAAAACTTTGTCAATAAGAAACACGACACGTAGTTTTTTGTTTTGTTTTGTTTTGTTTAGTTTTTGAAACAAGGTGTCGCTTTGTAGTTCAGGCTGGCCCTGAACTTGCTATGTAGCCCAGGCTAGCCTCCAACTCAGCAGTCGTCCTGCCTCTGCCTCCCAAGTGCTGGGATGACAGGTGTGAGCCACCACGCCTGGCTGGATTTCTTTTTGCATGACTTAAATTCTGTAAGATATCTCTCAGAAATGGACACAAAAAGTGTGGTAGACTGAAACTTTAACTCAGCTCCAGGGTAGAAAATATTGCCAGTATCTATAACTGATAATCCAAACCAGAATCAAATTATTGCTGCTTATAGTAAAACTTATTATTTTAATTTTTATTATTTTTTCTTTGGCGGGGTGAAAGATCAAACCCTAGCGTGCTAGGTAAGTGCTCTACCCCTGAGCTATACCTCAGCCCCAAGCTTTTATATATTGCATGATTGAACAAGTTTGCACATTATTATATCTAATTCTCTATGTTGCATCATTATTGTGCTAGACACACAGAGAAGAAAGAAAGAGATGAGTTGGGCAGGCTTTGTGTTAGTAACAAGGCGCCCTGAGTGGGGGGTGTGGCCACGCTCCTCAGATAGGCGGTGCAGGTGTTATCAGACTTCCAGTGCCCAGGGGGTGGGATGGGTGTCTTGTCTTTTTTTTTCTTTGAGGTCTCCTATACTTCTGTCACTGAGGCTTGATGCTGCCTGGGTGCTAAGTGCTATACTCCCAACTGGCATGCTTGCCGTAGAGCAGAGAAACAGGAAAGACAAGACACTACTTCCTTGACTGCTGTTTGCCCTGCTGCTGTGAGTTAAAGCCATTGAGATGTAGATACTTCAGGATCTGTGTTCCTCTTGTGATGTTTCCCAGCCCTTTTTGTTTACCTCTTGCTTCCTATAGATAACAACTGACCCCAAGAACAGGACACTTTTCTTAGATTTACTTACTTGTAGCTTTTTGCAGAAACTGAAAATGCTGGTTTGAACAAACCAGACCACCAGAGAATGAGATAACGGATTGTAAAGCCCTATAAAAAGGGAAGAATCACTGAGCTCGGGCTGGACGTCCAGCAGAGCTTCCAGTGCAGGTTCAGTCCTTGCCTGCAAGTAAACTTTCTTGTTTTATCCTGATTCTGTGCCTCCATGTGTTCTTTCTTGGATTCCTATAACAGCAATAGAGTCAGGCCTCACCCAGGCATAATAATTTTTGCTAATTCCTTGTCTCCTCATCAGATTCCCACTGAAGCCCCATTTAGGTGATGTTAGAATAGGTGTAATATATCTGTTGTAAACAGCACTTGTGAGGCCACTAAAAGACAGGCTTCGTGAGAACAAAAGGTTTGTTCCAGTCCAAGAGTGAACAGAGATTGAAACTGGGGGCAGATTTCATCATCTGCCTCGGCAAGAACACTATGTTTATATGGGTTTTTGGAAAG
Organism: Petromus typicus; assembly: GCA_004026965.1. Classification (NCBI taxonomy): domain Eukaryota; kingdom Metazoa; phylum Chordata; class Mammalia; order Rodentia; family Petromuridae; genus Petromus; species Petromus typicus. The sequence goes on along the minus strand of PVIR01024353.1, from coordinate 2,392 downwards.
GGGCTGTGATCACAAGGAAAGTGCATGACTGAGGGTCCAAGGACAGTCAGCACCGCTGGGCAGATAGTCATTTGACTTCTTGGTGGTGGAGAGACCACTGGATTCCTCCATGCAGTCTCATCCTCACCTGTACTGTTTACTGAGTCACTCTGTGGTTTGTGGACAGCTGCCCTGTTTGTTTGCGAAGGGCTCACGCAGGCCAAGCATGGTGGTAGTATCCACATGGAACTTCCTGATCATCACAGTGACCCCAGGGCAGCAGATTTTCACATTCAAATTTCACCATCACCAAGGGAATTACTGTAAGACTAACAACACCATGTTGATTTTTTTATTACTCTATCATTTCTAGTATTTCTTTAGAAATGCTTGGACAACTGCATTGTTCTTTTCATAAGAAATATGTTTGTTTTTTTTTTTTTAAGAAATATGTTTTTACCTAATACACATATACCAATTAATGGACCAATTAATACCAATTTAATGGGCCATTTAAAAATATTTTTTATATTTTTGGCAGTACTGGGGATGGAATCCATTGCTTTCACACTAAGCTACACCCCTACCCCCTTTATTTTTTATTTTGAGACAGAGTCTTGCTAACTTATCCACACTGTACTCAGATTGGCAACTTTCCAGCTTTAGCTTCGCAGACTGATGGGACTGTCGATGTCAGCCACCATGCCTATTATCTTCACTTGAATTGCAAACTGGTTGAAATGTTTTCATGCTGTTGTTACCTTCTGATGTCTCACACAGAGGACATCCGGCTGAAAGAGAAAAAGCAGAGCTAAACACGGACTTATTGGTAAATAAATTGTCACATGTGAGCAGATGCCCTCCTGTGAATATAAAAGGACAAAAGGACTCTTTGGATATTTTTCCAGTGAAGGTGAGAGCAAGTTTTGATTGACTTCTGAAGAAACAGGATTCTTAGTATTTCACATTATTCCAGGAGGTAAATATTGAGTAGTTTCCTGGTTCTGTTTTTCACGGAGGCCCAGTCTCGTGTCGTGGACAGAAGCCTGTCCAGTGCCTGCGAGCAGTGTGCTAGGTCTAGGAGGACCTGAAAGTACCTGCGGTGCTAAAGAAAAGAGTGGGAGGAATGGGGCTGGGGACACCTGAAGGGGACGAGGTGAGGAGTTTTAATTTCCTGCTGTGGATAGGTCCCAGTGCTGGGGTAATCTAGGCTTGTGGGTCTGGGTGTAGGTGGTTGAAGGAAGCGCAAGTCGTTGACACTGTGGCTGAAGAATCACGCAGCTGCAGTGTCGGCGGGTTGCAGACATCGGCCACGAGGCGGCTTCATGGTGTGATTTGAGTAGGGAAGTGAACCTGCGCCCCTGGCTGTGACTCCTAGGATGAGCAGATGTTGCAGGTCTGGAAGAAGGGAGATCACCTGTGATCTGCTGTTCTCTGTCCGGATGCTTTTCCCACTAGGCTTTCAGTAGCACAAACCCATCATTACTTGCATAATTCTTACCCTTCTGCTTAGTTTCACATATAAAAAAGCCAGAAACTGAACTTGATTACTCAGCTCCTACTCTGAAAGTGGCAATAAAGTGGGAAGAAAGGAACACAGAACATAGAAACAGAATTCTTTTATGGGAGGTGGGGGGGAAGGAAAAGTACAAACATTTCACATTATTTATTTTTCTTGTCACATTTACAATGGAAACAATGATTTCAGGAGCACAAGAGAAAGACTGTGGGAAACAGGTGCAACTTCTTCATCTATATGTTTATATTATCAAGGTTGTTATTAAATTTATTTGATAACCATAAATCATGAAAATATCCACTTCCCTGCCAAAGTCTCATTTTATAGTCAGCATTCATTGGTGACCCTCACTTCATTCAGTTATTTTATTAGGAGTCATAAAATGATGAATTTCTATCATTTCTTTTCCTTTTTTAGTGTAAGTTATCCTGTAAAGAGTTTACCTCATCAACTTGGGCTTTTTGGTTAACTGCTTCTCTAAACTAGATTTCTACCTTTTGTTGTTTGCATTTATCTTTTGGGTGATGCCTCTTCCCTCGCTATGACTCTTTAGTCCTCCCTTTCTATTGGGTCCTTTCTCCTGAACTTCTGTTCTGTAACTGTATTATAGTTCAAAAGAAGTAGATATCTACATGTTACATTTCAGTGAGGAAGTGTAACCTGTGTTTTGGCACATTTAGGAGAAGGGCAAAGTATTCCTGGCCAGAAACTTTGAGAGAGAGATTATTCACTCAGAAGGACCAAATGATGGGCAGAAAGTTTGGGATAAATGTCAACAAGATTTGTCCCATGAGGAAAAACACACATCAGAGTTAGATGGAGCTCCATCTCCACGCAGCCAGGAAGTTAAAAGTGCGCCATCCCAGTACCAGGGTCTCCTCCGCCAGCTGGCCG
>PVIR01024352.1:0-26398 GCA_004026965.1 Petromus typicus | reverse complement strand
AACATTCAAAATATCTTATTTATCATTTTTGAAATATAATAGTGGTACATTGTTAGTAACTACAGTTAACATGCTGTGCAAGAGGCCACTGCATCTTATTTCTTCTGCCCAAACAGAATGCATGCCCTTCAACCAACATCTTCTTTTCCTTGTCTACTCCCACTTCCTTTCACTGGTAACCACTATGTAGATGTAATTCAAAGTAGTAGGAGAGAAAAATTGTATGCACAGCACCTGATCATTATGGGTATATGTGAATACACTGTGAAGTATCTGGTCCAATCACAGCTCCAATTCTGTGCAGTTATAATTTGTTGGGAAGATACATTGTAAAAATCTATGAATTATGAGAAAAGGAGAGAAGTCCTGTATATCAGTAGCAAATCCCTCTCTCCAATTTTGTTTGTTCTTCCCAGGAAGACCCAGATGAGTCTTGTTGAAGTCCCTTTTTTTTTTTTTTTTTACTGAGACTTAAAATATTCTGTTTTATAATTTTGTAGGAAATGATATATTTTATCTTTCTGACATCACACTTCAGCAAGTGACTTCTTTGCCAAATTTAGCAGCAGTTACATAGACTGGATTCTGTGTGGGAGGAAGACGGAAAGGGAGTAAATGTAACATTTAAAAAGAAAGAAAAAATCCTGAATAACTTTTAGTAGCTGTTCCATTCCTATCTTAATAAAATTCACTTGGGAATTTCAAATGAAAGGAGGACAAGGAACAAGGGGAAGCAGGGTGAATTGGTGAAGAAAAATAGAGAGAGTAGGGAAGCCAGGGAGTTCTCTAGGATGGGCCACCCGATGTGTCCCCAAACTTGGAGGACCCTGAAAAGAAGGGGAAGCTGAGGCTTTGCCCAAAGTAGCTCTGACGTTACACTGTGGAGAGTAGCACTGGAGGGAGACAGAGAGTGGGAAGGAGAGTGAGCCTGTGGAGGCGCAATGGGAGGAAATCCTCTTTGAAGAGTGGGGGAAGGATGAGGAAAACCTGGAGAACCGGGAGCCTGGACTGGCATTCAGAAGAGGCAGACAAGTGCTGAACATCACCACTGATTCATTTTTCAATGCTGAACAATTCAGTATTTTTCGAAAGAAGATTTTGCTCCTCTGAACTTCGTCTGTTGTCTCCCTCAGTGGATTTCATTTGTAGTCTGCTTTTGCTTGAGAAAGGCCAATGAGACCTGTCAGGTCAAGCAGCGTCATGTGCCCTTTGAGGCAGTCGATTGCTCCTAGTATCCCCTGCTCGGTATAGCCCAGGTCTTGGATTGTTTGTGGCCTGAAGTTTCCTCTCAAGGGACACATTTTAGAGACTAGCTGGGCTTTTCATGTGTAATCAAGGAAGAGAATCCACTTTCGCGTGTGCACTCCTGCAGATCAGGTCCATCAACATCTAGGCCCTAGGTTTAGATCTGCCATACAGTGTATGAAGCAGGAATCCCTGGTCTCCAGGTTTATTAAACATTACATCTACTGAAGTTTCAGGTTCGTTACTGAAGTACCCAACCTGGGCCCCCATGCCTCCTAGAAAGTTGTTGCTTACCCTGGGTCACTGAGGAAATAGTACCTGCTACAGAGGAGACCCATGCTGGAAGAAACCACTAGGGAAATGCGCCTCTGTATGTGTGGTAACCATAGCTCCTAAGATTCCTGGTCTGTAATAAGACTCTAGCAATAAATCACGCTCCACTGGAACACTGATGAGCAGCAGGCTGGATTCCGTGGTGTTCAGTAAGGAAATCTAGCTAGAGTGAGAAATTGTTGTGCTGGCTCACTCTCATTGTGCTAGAGTTAGCAATGGAACTGCAGGGTTGGACCTAAAGTTTGAAGGGTTGTTTGTCATTCGTGTCCATTCTTACAGTGGTATTCATTGATGACCAATCTGGTGAAGCTGGAGAGGAACTGAATTAACCACAATCTTGATGGTATAACCAGGTAGAATTAGACATTGCAGAGTTAGATACCCAAGACAGTGGACATCACATTATCTTCAGAAGTCTTCTCTCTAGTGCATTTGCCTCCAGAACCTATCCTTTCCCAACACTGTGCTCTCTGGTACAGCATTACTTAGTGGAGGCAGCAGCATCTGCACTACCAGCCCCCAATCAGATATATGGAAATCTGGAAGAACACAGAGGTTCCCTGAGGCAGAGCTCTGCATCTATCAGTGATTGAATGGTACATGATGGGAAGTTTCAGAAAATTTATACCAGGAGAATATACCATGCCCACAAGGTTATTCACAAGCCCCTGACTCAGACCATGTTAAATTGGGGTAACTGATAGAGGTGTTTGGGACTTGTGAAAGTGTGAGTAGGGGTGATGACCATGACAACACTGGTTGTTTTGCCTCTTGTTGGGTCTGATTGGTTCTGTAAGGTACAGCTAGCTCCTGGGGCTGAGACTTGGAAAGGAATGGCCCAGGGTCCCTGTTATCACCCTGCTGAGGTACTCACCAAATACCAGGAGAGCCATCTTCTGCCTAGCAGGCAGAACCTCTGAGCCACCCGAGGGTAATTCATCATTTTGTTGAAACACACCCAGCTCTCCTATTTTGAAGTAACATCTGAGAGTTGGATCCCATACTGACATTTAGATGCACATCACTTAAAGGTAGATGTACACTTAGGATACACATTAAAATCTACCCTAAACTCAAACTTCCAAATGGAGAGTTTGGGGCATTTATGGAGCATTGCTTTTCAAAAGTCTTCCTTGGTAGGATCTTGAAAGTCCTCGACTGGTAGAAGGAATATGGGAAAGCTCACTGAGAGCTTAAGATCTCATCCCTTTGTAGGCCTGATATCTGCATGCAGAATGAAGGGGGAAGACCTCACAATTTCTCTTCTGGCTGCTATTTAAATATCCCTGCCAATGACTTTTATGGATTTGAAAAGTGCTTCCTGAGATCACTGATAAACCCCCCTTTACCAAGGAAGAAATTTTACTCTGTGGGTTTTTGGACACATTCTCTGGCTGACTGTGGGAAACCTGGACTAGGTACAGGGTTGGGATATCTGTATCTTCAAATTTTTCATAATTTTCCATATTATCATTCCTCAAAACCCAAGGAGGCACACATGGCTGTGGCTGACTGAAGCTGGGGCCTGTTACAGGAGGGGTGTGGAATCATTTCAAGGCAAAAATCTGTGTGTTCAGTGGAGCTTTGGTCATCTCTGTCTTGTTGCTAAATGTTCTGGATATAGAACGAGGCAGCAGTTTCAACATCAACTTTCACAAAAGCTTCTATAGTTTGAAAGGACATGTATTACTCAGTTGTCCAGACAGTCGTGGGCTCTGCGCAGTACTCTAGCTAGGGAAGGTATGGAAGACCTGAAGATTCAATAATTGAATAAGATGATCAGGTGCATTGTGGGCAAGAAACCTGGGCCTTTATGTGATCAGAGAAATTACATTCTTTAATGCCAGAGATTTTAAGCCAAAATTATAGGTCAGAAAGCCTCCGATGGCACAGTTTCCGGTTTATTCTTCTGAGCCATGCTCCTACCTGAGACAAAATGAGCCTTAGAAGTCTGGCTCACACTTGTGTCCAAGACTCACTGGCCTGCTCTCCTGTTTAAACTCTGACAGGGCAACACCAACTCTGACAGATGACAATATCATTTTAGGGTGATTGTCCCTGTGCCCATGACTTGACATAGGCTATGCTCTGATAGAGAGCCCTCATTTTAATATAAGCAGAATGCATGGGTTAAATTCCTCAGTTTACCTCACAAAGAAGGACAGCAGCCTGAGCCCTGGAGGCAGCGCCTGTGGCCCAGTACTTGTTGGATGCATCCCTTTACACTGGCTACCTGCATTCCTTATTCCTTTCTGCTTATTTCTACCTGGGAATTAGTCTTGGAACTTCTACATTCTTTGGGTTTGCCTCCTACTGCCAAAGAAAAACTTCTCATCTCTAGGATACATAGTACCACAAGGACTTCTCCACTGGAGCTCCAGGACCCAGGAATAACATACTCAAAAACAACTCTCATCTTTCAGGATGTTCAATGTGCTCATTTTTTTCTACATTGGGACACAGAAGAACTTTGCAAATATTATTTCTGCTTCTCAAACAGAACTGATTATCTAGGTTAAAATCAAATTTAAACATGAGCTGGATTCAGTTCTTGGTGGCAGGGTAGGGGCAGGAAGAGAGGAAGGGGCAAGAGGCTTTAGTTGAATAAAGCTAGCTGCTGAGCTGCTTGGGCAAATTTTAGGAGAGTCTTCAGTAGTAGATTATAAATTCAGATTTTTGTTTTGGGAGAGAGTGGGCAACTACTAAAGAAGATGAGAGCAACATAATTGTGTCTTGGCATTAGAAAGATCATCTCTCCTATTACTGATTTGAGTGAAAAAATCAAAATATGTTCAGAAGCAAGCAACAAATAATGAAGAAAACTTAGAAGATGAAGATATTTCTTTGTTTTCAGCGCATTAAGAGATCTGTGGATTTTTTAAAAAATGTGTCCAAAATAATAACTGCAAGAATATTAAAGAATGCAGTTAATTGGAAGAAAAACAAAAATTTCTATCACCAAATTTTCTGCCTCTTCTGGTTTAGCTTAAGAAGTTACTTCAACTTCCCTAAATGATTATTTTTTTACATAAAAATAACTCAATAGGAACACTCTGTCTCTTAGGAATATTACATTTTTATTTCAGAAAATCTAGTTAGTCAAGCATAAAGATAACTAGGAGTCCTTTCTCTAAAATAAGAACTCCCATCCTTTTAAAAATAATTTTATTTATTGTCATCATAATTAATTAGAACATTTGTCCCTAGTTACCTACTCATCATCTTGTGAGAAGCTTACACATTCATTGAAATGCATCAAGAAATTCAGCAGCCCACATATCAGTTTCACATGAAAACAGGAAGATGCTGTCTGCAAACTACAGTCATCTGTTAGCCGGTCACATACTGTCTAAGGTTTCAGATAGGAAGAGCTGATACAGGGGCATCTCTTCACATGCTGTGACAGACCCCTATCGCAGACCTCCCAGTAATGGCCACATGGTTCTATTCTGCATTAAACAATCCAGGCATGTAAACTTGAAACTTAAAAGTAAAATACAGTTCTCCATCTTACCTTTTGACCTGCTCTATTAAGGCATTACTGTTTTTACTCTGCTGAGTCCTCACAAAGTCCTCATGGATGCCCTTAGCCAAAGTGGGCATTGCTCAATGCTCTGCCCATATTTACTCTTGTAACCAATAGACCAAGGTAATCTAGTTGTATGACATAAGTACTAATGATTCTGTAAGACACAAAAGGCCATGAGGAGCACTTGCTAGATGATCAAGAAAGCACTAAATAACATGCCCTCAAAAATCAACTGTATCCCTCGGATTTCAGGGCTCAACTCCTTGCCCTTGGCGTGATGTGCATTGCCACATAAAATAATAAAAATGGTCTAACTTAATTCAGCAGCAATTGAACCCTTAAATACTGCACGTTTTTTGAGTGAATTTTATTAGGAAAAATCATGAAAACACATATGGATAGTACGAAGTTAATATTTATGGAGCTCTCCATGTATGCCAATATACTTCAACAATGAACTCGTTTAGACCTTGTAAGGTAAGGACTGTGACAGTTAGCCTTGATTGGCACCTTGGATGGTTTCAGAGATGCCTAGATGGATAGATTCCATTTCCAGGTATGTCTGGAGGGTTGTGAAGGTGTGGTCATGGTGACTACACAGGGTTCCTTTGGCTGATTTCTTTCTCTTTGGCTCTCATCCCCTATCTCTGCTTTGTGACTGCTGTGAGTTCAGCAACTTTCTCCATGATGACCGTTTGCGATGTTTGTGTAGGCTAAACATGGACAGAACCTCTGAAACTCTGAGCTGAATTAAACTTCTCCCTTAAATTGTAGGTGCCGGGTATTTTGTCACATCAACAAAAGCTAACAAACACAGGGTCTGTTCTCACTGCATCCTTTCCATTGATGAAAAACAAAGGAAATAGAAAAAAGACCTGAGTAAGTGAGTTAATTGTACTGAATTCCAAGTAACAAATGTAATGTAATTCAAGATATTTGAGCATTTCATTCTAAGTGCCTTTTTTCCTTTGTCCTCCCAACTTCATCACCTAAAACACTTTTGAGACTGGACTCTCTGAGTAATAATCTTCAGGACTGTAAAGGAAAATTGTTGTTCATAGGAAATAAAGCACTTGATACTCCTGAGGAATGAAAGGTCCTTGGACATTTGCTTGAGGGGAGGCAGTGGCTGGAAAAGTTTTCTGTTTTGGCTTTCCTACTCCTGTCTTCATATTTTTAGTTAAACTATTCATGAGATTCAATGCATTAAATAATTAGTTATCTGCATAATTATTTTGAATCTATTTCCAGAAAGACTTAGTAGAGTTTCCTCTGAAGTTCATGCTGAAAAAAGAAGTATATGGGCTCAAAAGAGTTGTACTTAAAAATCTGATTCTCTCCTAAGGTAAAGTGACTATCCTAATCAGGTCTTTCATAAATTTCCCAGTCACTCTTAACTCAAGGACTCAAGTCTTTTCCTCTTGTGTTCCTGGAGAATTTTGAATGGTTTTAGAAACTCACTAAGATGGAAGTTACTCAGTCTGGAGTCCTAGAGATAGAGTGATTCAGTTAAGGAAACAACATTGATGGTCATAAGTTCAGATGTGATAATTTGCCCTAACCACATAGTCAAGTTAATCTGCTGGGTTGGGGTTGCAGGTGCTAGAATTGGTCTAAATAGACCTACCTATAATATGATCTAGTGACCAGGAGCTGGTCAAAACTTGTTACCAGTCCTTGAAGCTATAAGTAGACAACTTGGAAATACTTTTATAGGAATTTGATAGAGTAATTGTATATGTTCATTAAATCTAATAATAAATTTATAGTTTGTGTCTTCTTTTCAGTTTAAGAGTTTTTCTCCCTGGTATCTGGATTATATTTCCTATTTCTATGCATATGTGTTTTTATTGGATTCTGAAGTGTGAGTTTTCATCTGTGGGTACTAGATTTTTCTGTTTCTTTACATTGTGGTGGCTTTAGTCTAGCACTGAGTTGCATTGCCAGAGAGCTATGCCTTGAGGTTGCCTCTGAGCCAGAAGTGGAGGCAGTGGTGGGCTCACCTTGTTTATTCTGAGGATGTATTGCTGCTACAGCCAAAACATACCACAGCCTGGGAAATGACAAGAATAACAGTTTATCTCTTATAGTTTTGGCAGCTGCAAGGTGCAAGATCAGTGTTCCAGAATTTGTTGTCTGGCTAGAGCCTGGATACCATAATCTCACATGGCAGTGGGAGCTATGTATATATGTGTGTGTGTGTGTGTGTGTGTGTGTGTGTGTGTGTTATGTATATTTATGTTATATAATATGCATATCCATATCTATAGATCTATATGTCTATAGGTCTACTTATATAGCTCCATCCTCACAAGTCAGAAGAAACAGAAGAAAAAAGTGGCCTAAATACTTCCCTTCAGCTCTTTTAAAAGTCACTAATTTCATCCAGGAAAACGTGGCTGCACCTGTTTGTGCATGTGTAAGTTCCAACATATAGACTGCATTTTAGAGGGGCCCTTGTGCTGAAGCCATGGCACCATTTGAAGGGATCATGCTTCTGTAAGAGTTTTTATCTAATCTCTGAGAACTATTATTTTGTATTTTTCTGGTTTTCCATGATGTAAAGTAATGAATTAGTCCCTCTTACTTCCTTCTAGCTAGAAGTAGACATTCTAGAATTCATTTTGAAATTCTACATTTGGGTATCTCATAATTCACTAGCAATATTTGTATTATACTTTATATAAGTGTCAATATTCCATGGGAGATAAAACAAAACTATAATAAAAACCAAACCACTCAATTTAAATCAGTTAAAGACTCAAATAGAAATATATACTAAGAAAATATACACATGGTTATTAAGTACACAAGAAGATGCCATCACCAGTCATTAGGGAAATGAAAAACCAAAATCACATTCAGATGCCACTTCTTACACATTATATTAGCAGCTTCTGTTGAAAATAATATGATTGTTCCTCCAAAAATAAAATCTGGAATTACTATACTGTCCAGCAGCCATACCTGGCTATGTTCCTAAGAGGAATTAAATCAGGGAGTTTGACATATATTGGTGCACATACATTCAGAGAAACATTATCCACAAGAGGAAGTAGGAAAAACACCTAGTTTCCATCAGTGGATGGTGGATGAGCAAATGTAAGTAGAATATTATTCAGCCTTTAAAAGGAAGAAAATTCTAACGTACACTGCAGTGTGAACCAACTCTGTGGACATTATATTAAGTGAAATAAGCTACTTACAAAAGGACAAATGCTATATGATTCCATGACTATGTAATACCTATGTCAGTCAGATTCATAAAGTTAGAAATCAAAATATGGTAGTACTAGAGAAGAGAATGAGAAACTAGCATTTGATAGGTGCAGAGTTTCAGTTTATATGGAAAGCTCTGGAGGTAGACAGTGGTGATGGTTGCATCATAGTGCAAATACCACTGACATGTGCACCTAAAATGGTAGACTCTGTGTTGTATTTTAATGCAATCAAAAATACTTCAAAAAAATGAAAAAATGGCTGTGGTATAACTAGATGGCAGAGCTCCTGTTTAGAATGTGTGAGAAGAGGTGCATACTCTCCACAGGAAGTTTAGAACCAGTGATCTGAGGAAGAGATCTAAGGGAGGGGAGGCTGTGATTTCAGAAGTGACTCAACAGGGCCTTGGCTTCCAGGCTCCCAAGGTTCCACTAGCGGGGAACTGGGAGGTCCATGTCAATCTTATAAAACCTACCACGGGTCCCACTTGTGTATTCTGCTGTTTCCCTGCTCCTTTAGCAGTAAATTGTCTGCCATGGCCAGTGCTTTGAACATGAATAGGATTGGGGAGAGAAGGATCTTGGAGGGTGAACCATCTTCTGTAGTGAGACTTGAGGGGAGAGGTCAGGAAGTTGGGGAGGTGTGGCTGCTCTGAAAGGAACAGGAGTTAAACCCCTGTGGCCTGAGGGGAGGAAGAGGCACTCAACCAGCTGAGGATGTATTGTTTCACATGAAAAATGATGGAAAAGAAAACCTGCTAAAGCATATGTATAGCATGATCCCTCTTCTATATGTATTGGGGAAATGCATACACATTCCTATGTATAGATGTGTTAAAACATTTCCAGAAGGATATAATTAAAATGTGAGCATTTGTTACATCTGGGTGGTCAAATTCACGAGTTCATTTTGCCTAGTCTCTTTGTAAATTTCTATATCCTCTGCTGTGGGGGGCATGAAAATAATTCACATTAAAAATTATTTAAAAAAATTGAAAGGAAGTATGATTTGGCCCAGACTTGAGGTAACTTTAATATTATTTTGGGAGATTCATACATATACTAGTCTATATTTCATTATTTCTTTTTCTCATAGTATTTTTCCACATAAGAGAACTGACTAATAGTTTACACATTATAAGATAACAATCTTTCCCATTTTGTGTTGTGGAAATGCATTTCATTCACACTGGTCAGATAAGATTAGGAAAGGCATTAGAGTAATTAAGGTCAGCAGACTTTGTAATTTAACAAATCCTTAAATCCACCTCTAATCCCATTCATTAAGGCCATAAACAGAAGGGTTAATTGCTGACGTATAGCCATCCTACCCATCCGGATACACATGTTGTAATATTAAGTGTTATTTATGCACTGCTGCATTGCTTTGTATCTTTGGATGCATTCAGAGACTGGAAGAATTACAGATTTATTAGTTCGGAAGAGGTTATCCCCGGGGTAACTCATTATTACTGGTACGAGCACAGAATGTTCTGTGACAGGAGAATGTTGACCATGAAAGCACCCAATTAATCAAGACAGGACACGCATGTGAGAAGTACACATATGAGCAGATGCTGTCAACTCCTGAGCTGTCACCGTGCATCCCTGGGGCCAAGCCAGTGCCCTTGGGAACAGGTTGGCTTTGGAGGTGGGGATCCTCATCTCTATTTGCCACACAGTCTTGTGCTCAGTTGCCTCACTTCAGCCCTGACCTAGCTGGACAAGACAATTTTGATGTCTTAATGATTTCTTTTTCTGTACCAAACCTTTCACCACTTTATCAAAGATTCAAGTGTCAGCCTCTTCTTAGTTTTTTTTTTTTTTTGTCCTTTTTCTAATCATTACAGAAGTTCTCAGGGAGGAGTGAAAGTTCCTAAAGACAGTCTTGAAAGATCAGCTTCCAAATATGTTATATCACTCTCCAGAATCCTCTGCAGCCATTAGATTGATGTTGTAAATGGTTTTTAAAAACATTGAAATGTGTTTATTTCATCTAGGCGTTATCACTGTGTTTACTAAGGAAATATCAGCGAACATAGGGAGCAGCCCCAGTTTCATAAACTAAAAGGATAGAGTGTCCATTTAGTATAAAAATGAGAGCAAAGAAAAGGCTTAATGTTAACATTTGATGGACAGAAAAATTTTTTCTTGTTCTTTTTTTTGCCTATATGTTTTTACATTGTCCAAATTTTCTAGAGTAGAACTATGTTATTTTCTAAAAAACAGCTCCCAATAAATGTTATTTTAAGGTTAGTGTCAAAACAAATAAAGCAGCTTCGTGGTAGCAAGTCAACAGCAACAGAGATTTTTTCCTGCAAATCTGCATATGGACACTCAGAAACTATTCAGCCATGCTATATTTTTCTCAAACTCAAATCTTGTTTGTAAACAAAATCCAAACACTGTTACCCAGAAGAGAAAAGACACTATCCAATTGGTCCTGCCTTTCCCAAAGGCAGAATACACAATAATTAAGAATACATGATAATAATATTGTGTTAAACACACAGTATTTAAAAAGAGGCTGCCTAGGTGAAGGGGTCACTTCCTTTGGGAAAGCTTCTTCCTCTCTTTGCCTGGACACCAAGAAGGAAAAAAATAACCACTGGCATTTCAGCTGTGCTCAGAGCAATAAATGTACTTTCAGACCTACTAAGGAGAATGCAAAGAAAAGCTCTGTGCAGAGCACTCTGGTGTCTTGCTGACAAATACGTCTCCTTTTCCACTTCACAAGTGGGATCACAGGGGCTCAGAACAAGGGAGCCAACCAGGCCATGTTCCTGACTCCATGCCAGGTATTGTCCTAATCGCTGGACATGTTGTAGCATGGAGTCGTTGGATGTCATTATCTGTATCACGGGTCAGTACACTTTAGCCTCTAGACCAGATCAGCCTGTGGCTTGGTTTTGTAAATAGTTTTGTTGGAACACACCCACATCCATTTGATCCTATATTGCTTGTGGCTGCTTTTGTGCTGTTATGCCAAAATTGAGTAGTTGCAACAGAGATCTTTAGTTTTTTCTGTAAACCCAAAAAGTATTTGGGATTTGTCCCTTTACAGAAACTGCTTTCCCAAATCAAAACATATTCCAAGGTCTTACTTCCACCAAAACATAGTATGGAAGTGACACAGCTCATCACAGACATGAATAACTGTTTTTTAAAAAAGACTGGTGACATAATAACTTCTAGAAGCTTTAAGCTATGAAAAAAACACTGCATTATAAGTTATCTTTTCCTATCAACTTTTAGTTTAGCTCTAAAGCAGAAATTATGAAACTATTTTAAAAACCTACTGGAATTTTATCTGCAATATTAGCACTAGATTTCCAGTATACTTTTTGCATTAAAACAAACCCTAAAACATGATATATTTCTTTGGTGTAATCAGATACAATCTGTATGAACTTGCTACCTCCACCCACTGGTGGCCAGGGTGGGGTAGAAAAAGCACATTTGAAAGAAAAGCCAAATCTTTTTATTTTGAGCAGTTTCACTTTGTTTTAAATGTCCGTTTCACTTTCAAGATGCTTTTGCTTAATTCCATAATCACTCAGTTAGCTGAGACAAGGTATTTTGTAGGGAACTTTATAGGAACCTCATAGAAGGAATTGCTGTAAAAGAAATGACTAGTGGTAACAAGCTCACCCCATCTCTCTCAATGCTTGGGTTTGGTACCTTTTACTGGCAGCCATTACATCTCCTCTTAATGTACTAGCACACGAAGGCACAAGGCTTCCAAGATAGATGGGAGGAGAGAGGTGGTACATTTTATACCTGGGACAGCACCTGTAGGAAGGGTAACATAACTTCATGCCCAGACTTTCTTGGAGTCTAGTTGTTGCATTGGTCTCATAAAGGCTAGTTGGAGGAGAATAACATGAAAATCACCAACTTATGTTCATTCTTGACTCAAGTTAGAATTCATGTTTTGAATAATGATGGTTCATGGGTCTTAATCATTTAGTTACTCAGGGGGGAATAAAAAGGAAGAAATAACCAGTAGCAAAAGCAGCAGTCTTTCCAGGAAATTGTATGCAGGGACAAAAGTCTTCACTCACAAATCTAATTTTGGGGCCTGAAGCACTCTCTGGCATACTTGCTAATTTTCACCCACCTCCTCCCAGATTGACCAGGGAACAAAAATTTTAAGCAGTTAGGACAACCAGGCAGAAATGTTTATTAATTTCTTAGTGGGGTTACAGTGAGAGTACAGATAAGCCTGTAGCTTGGGAATTTGTATTTCCTACACACCCTATCTGTCCATTAGCACAAAGAATGGAGTTGGCATTTATATACTCTAAAGGCCCCCGTGAGAGCAGCCTTGACCCAGCTCATGACTCATTGGGGCTGTGAGAGCCAAGTGCCTGGATTCTAGCAATACACTCTCTAATATGTCAGGTCACATTGTGTGTCTCAGGGTCAGGATAACCCTCAGCACTGGCAACTTCTGCCAAGTCAGCTTTTACTCACCCTGGCAGGATGTTCCTCTTTCTGCAAATAATAGTGGAAGTAGGAGATCTCTTTGTTTCATTTGTTCTCAATCCCAACCTACCACTTTGTAGCCCACTAGATGGCTCTTGGTTCCAAAGGGAATGGTCTAGCTGTCAGTACATTCTCACCAAGTCCTTCCAGAGACTGCCCGTTTGTTCTTCCCACCTGCTTGTCCATTTCCCACAAATCTGACTCACCTGTTCAGGATTGGGTAAGCCACTACCACTTCCCAGGCTATTTTTCTAACTTTCCCAGCCACACTTTGTTACCATCTGCTATCCTGTGCAGCTATATTCTGGGATTGTTAACTATCTTGAGGCACCTATGATGTGTCCACTCATCACCAGCCTTAGCTTTCTAGATGCAGCACCCACCTTAGTGCCTGGGAAAAGGTAAAATAAACACGCAGGAGATTTATATGACTAATCAAAACATGGAATACTTTAGAAAAATGAATATTAAATTGTAGTAAACAGGGGAAGGGAACGTAACTAGAACTTTTGCATTAAGTTCTAGTCTCCTGTGAGTTCACAGCACACGGCGAAATAATTAATAATTAGGCAGAAATGACACTTAGCGAAAACTGAGTTTGGGTCTGATCCATGCTACTCTGGGCGGCAAGGACTCCGAATCCCAGCCTACCACACCTTTTATTATCTACAGTCCAAAATACCCAGAAAGGCAGGGCCACACCAACAATAGTCCTAGAGAAGTTATGTAGAAGAGGATTCCTCGGGGGCAAGGCAGATGTCAGCAATAGTCCTTGAGAAGGGGGAGATCCGGTGCAGTTCTGCCCTGAAGCATCAGAGCATGTGGGACCATTGAGTCCCTGTTGTTACCAGAGATGAAGACAAGAGTCAAGTCCAAAGTCCTTTGCAGGCAGGAAGTCCTGGTCAATTTTGACTTTGCAATTTCCCAAACAGGGTGGTTCCCAACATTAAATAGTAATTAAAATTATTTAAATTAATTACAATAAAATATATTTCAATGTCACTCAAATCAGAAAACAACATGCTTCCACATTTATTTGAAGCAGGGATAAGTTTAAGCAATAAAGAAAAAATTGAAGGGCAGGTGGAATAGGTTTTGCTAAAGAATGTATATAGTTAGTGACTTGTTCTAGAAGCCGAGTAAATGGAACACATGATCCTTTTCTGCTTAAAAGCAGGAGGGAAAATGTAGACAGGGAGCTATTGACAATAAGATAAATAATCAGTTTCATGTCCATGGAGACTAAACTTAGGAAGATACCTGGAGGGTAAGAGCAGAACTGAAGGGTAGTTGAGGGACAGCAAGCTCAAGAAATGGACTACTGTCACATCAATGTTCTCCTTAAGTTTGACATTGAACCTTTTGGTCTCTATAGTAAGTGGACAAATAAGAGCTAGGTCCAGAAAAATTTCTGTCAAGCCTTATTTTCCATGTGTTTAGTTTCTGAAATGTAGCAAAAACTATAATACAGACTACATTACTGTAGTAGAACCCATGCAACACACGTTTTATAACGAATATTTTGTACAATCTCTTTATAAAATAATTCAGTATCATCTTTTAAAATTATGTTTACAGAGTCAGGAAGGTAGATCAGTGGTTGTGCACCTATCTGGCAAGTGCAGGATCTTCAGTTTGACCCCTAGATCTGCAAATAAATAAATAAATAAAATCATGTATAGACCCTAATATATTCTATGACCCAAAAATAAATACAAAATATTCTTATACAATTATAACAAAGATCATGCACAAGGAAAATCACAGCTGTACTGTCTGTAACTTTTTAAAAAAATCTCAAGCAACTAGAGAATGAATAGGCGAAGTACTGATAATAAATATAATACATGTCAAGGAGCAATTAAATAGATTTACTATGTAGATGAAGATAAGATTATAAAGGAAATTATAAAAACATGAAATAAGCAGGTCACAGAAGAATACTTAGAATGGTCAGTTTTTTCCTAATCCCTCCTAATATGTGAAGCCAAATGAATAGTTGTTGAACAATATGTACATGTGTGATGAGAGCATTGAAAAAATAGGGAAGACAGTGAGATGTGTAGGGAAATGGGGTTGGCGTGCACATTCATAAATTCCACAGGTTCCCATTTTTGTTATGCTATGTTCTTAACATATGTTGCATGTTTTCTTCTTTGTGAGTCAAATCTTTTGGGGGGATTTTAATTTTTTAAAAGTAATTTAACTTTATTTTAATAAGTACACATTTGTGTACTTATTAAATTTTAATTTTAATATGTTTGCCATACATATGATCACATCCACCATAGGGGATTTATACTTGTACATATATATCTTGTTTTATAGATATATATCTTAATTCTTTTCTTCCTATTCTCGTTTTCTCCCTCCAACTTTCTTCTTCCCATTTACATAAGTTGTTTTCATTTTGTTTTTCCCTCTATTCTTGTTTTTGCCTTTTTCCTTCCTTGTTTCCCCCTTCACTGTGCTTGTTACCCTTCCCATTTGAACATGTTCTTCCTAAGGAGCACAATGGAAGATAGATATGAACCGAGTATTATCTGACATTAAATTGACTTGATAGTTTGTTTCTAGAAGCCATTGTGTTTTAAAAGTGTTTCAAGAACCTTTGCAATCCTTTATGCCAGTGTTGAATAAAGAGATGAAGATTCAGATGTGGCAACAAACAATCAACTTCTTCAACATGAAACACTTTTCAAGAGACTCTTCATCTCTAAATTAAAGATGAAAATAACATGGTGGGGTGGGGGAATGAGTCAAGTGATTGACCCAGTTAGTAACACCTAAATGTCATTTTTTATTTCCCTCATTGTCTAGCTAGTAGCAACCACTTATGCTGTTTTTGCTTAGAGGAAAAAAGCTAGGGTAAAGTTTTCATTGCTTAAAGAGTGTTTATAAAAGCGCTTGAATTTAGATTATTTTTATACTAAGTGATTTTTGTTTTCCTCTCAAGAAAAATGTAACTCTGGTAATTTCTTTAAGGAATTGAAAAGAACCAAAGATTGTGGCTCCCCTGGTTGTGAAAATACTCTGGAAACAGTTTTTAATCAGAATATCCATTGTTCTCATGTGACATACAGAAAAATTGAGGTACCAATGAAACCTTTAAGGACAAACATGTCGAGGGAAAATTTGAGACTCAGTATACTTCATATTTTAGTAAATGAGAAAAGACCAAGTCCAATGAAAGAGCCTTTGAAGTATGCTAAACTTTATGCCTACTTTAATTATAGCAAAACTCAGAGGAAAAAAAGTAAATGCTACTTAAAAAGAATATGAGAAAGATTTCCCTTCAATCGGTATCAAAAAGACCAATCACAAGTGAAAAAAGGTTCCTCGCAGAGTGAGGAGCCTCAGACACCACAGTGCCTCCTCAGTGTTAGCAGAGTGAATGACCCAGGACAAACACCCAACCCAGCCACAAAGTTCTGCCAGTGAAGAAGATGAAAGCCTGGAGGATTTGTCCTTGGCTAGTCCCCTGGTGAGGAGGATCTGGTTCATCTTGTTTCTTCCAGTGAATTCCCCAGGAAAATGTCATGAAAAGGCAATTTTACAGTGTGGTAAACATGCTGTAATATTTACAGAAAGGCATAGAGAATCATCTGTCTATAGAAGGGAGCCAGTGGAGATGGAATGAACATACAGAGGGCAAAATAATATCCTTACTCCCCCAAACACAATGGATGGGGCTTAAAACATACAGCAAAACTGCAAAAAGCAGACTACGTGTATTTTGATGGTTAAAAATCTCATTTGACTTCAGAGCATGTTACAACCATCCAAGGACGGTAACAGTTTCCTCTCCCACTCTGACAATACATTAAAAAGAAGTATGGACACACTGAACATGTCCCAGTGCCTTAAAATTTTTATTGGGGCCAGAGATTTAGCTCAGCAGTTCTGGCACTTGCCTTGTAGACACAAGGTTCTGAGTTCAATCCCCAGACCAAAAAAAACAAAACAAAATAAATTTTTATTGAAGCATAACTGGCATGCAATACATTTTATATATTGAGATCAGACCATCTGATCAGTTCAGACATAGGCAACCTTCGTATAACTATCGCCACAGTCAAGACCACAAATATCCATCCCTGACAAAACTTTCATTACACCATTTTATAATTCTTCCCTCCTAGGATTTCCTACTCCTGTGCCCAGGCAACTACTAGGCTAGTTTGCATTTTATAGAATTTTGAATAAATGGAACCACATAATTTTATATGGCTCCTTTTATTTGTTATCATTATTTGTACATTTATTCATGTTGTAGCTCAGAATATACTTCATTTTTATTGCAAGAAATATTGTATTATCTGACCACATAATAGTTTATTAATTCATCTATGAATGGATGTCTAGCTGACATTAAATTTACCACAAATATCCTTGTTGAATCAAATTTATTGGAGGACTTTGAGTTTTGCCTGAGCTCCTGTATTAGTCTCAACCAATCAAATCACAACAAATGGCAGTCATGTGTACTAGATGTCACAGCATATAAAAAGGGGTCAGTTTTCAAAAACAAAAACAAAGTTCACAAAAGATTCACAGCAACTAATAGAAAAGTGTCCAAACTACCTGGGCTGGCATGATAAAGAAGTTCCCCCTACTTTAACCTTTGAGAAAAGTAAATTTGAAGGAACCAACCCGCTTGTTTACCCCTTCTTTCTGCTTTTTCAGCTGTTTTTTTTTTCTTACCAAGGTTATTTTTTTTTTAACTTGGCATTTTAAAATATCTTTTGGTATTGGAATAATACGTGTTACTGTACTTTTATTTTTATCAGTACATGTTTGCGCTGAAAACATGGAATTGGTATGAGTACATTCCATACCTTAATTTTTATTCGTCTCCTTTCCCTTTCCTCCCTCTACTTTTCATCCATTTCTTTTTTTAAATATTTGATTTTATTGGTACATTTTGTATACACATCGTGATCACAATCATTCAAAATTTGTACCAATATGTAACATGACATAATTCTCATTTTTTCCCATTTCCCTGCCCACCTCCTGCCCTCTATGTACATAAGCTTTGTTTCCTTTTTATTAACATCATATTTTTCACCACATTATATACCTCTATGCCCTTTACCATTTGAATATTTTCTATTTCATGATACCTATCATACACTCTAGAACTCATATTTTCAGTTTCACACCATAAAAAAGGTCTGGTATTTACACATCTGTGATCTATTTATTTTACTTATGAGTATGTCCTTAAGATACATCCATTTGAGTATAAATGACTCAAACTTATCATTCTTTAGGGCAGAATAATATTCCATTATATAAAAGAACCACATTTTCTTTATCCAGTCTCCAGATGATGGACATTTGGGTTGCTTCCAAGATTTAGCCATCACAAACGAAGCTACTATGAACATGGGTGCACAAATGTTGCTTTGATATGAATCTTTTAATTCTTTCATGTATATGCCTAGCAGAAGAAGAGTTAATGCCACTACTTCTCAAGCTCTTTAATGAAAGGGAAGCAAAACTCCCAAAGTCATTTCTGGAAGCAACCATTACATTGATTCCAAAAGTAGAAAAAAACTCAGCCAGAAAAGAGAACTACAGACCAATCATCCATTTCTTTATTACCATACCATTTGACAAAATTTATCTCCTTTCTTTCTTTCTTTTTTTTTTGAGACAGAGCCTCATTTTGTATTTCAGCCTGACCTTGAACTCACTTTGTATCCCAAGCTACCCTTCAGCTTGTGGCTATCCTTTTGCCTCTGCCTTCTGAGTGCTAGGATTACAGGTGTGCTCCACCACACCTTTTGCTTTTTGTCTTTCTCATTGCTGGGACACAGTATCCAACAACCACAAAGTAATGGAAAAAGAATTATTTCAGCATGCAGTTTGTAAAAGTTTAAATTCATAGTAAGATGATTCCAAGGCAGGGTGGCATGGCAGAGAGGCATAGCAGAAGAGAAAGAGTTCATGGCAGGGCAGCCATAAAAAAGCAGCAGCAGTGAGCTTCTTTTTCTCTTTTTATTCCATCCAACTACAGATATATTGTTTGGCACCACTCACACCCAGGTTTTCTGTCTTCAGTAAATCCATTCAGCCACGCCCAGAACTATGGAAATCCAATCTGTTGGACATTTCTTATTCAAATTGACACGACAGTTACCAATCCCAGTCTTTATTTGTAGAATGGGCCTTTCATATGAGAGAAACCATGCAGTCTTCAAGTGTGTGTGTCTGATTTATGTGACCTAACTTTATGGTTTCACAATACATCCATTTTCCTACCATTGACTCAAGTTTGTCCTTCTTTATGGTAGAGCAGTACTCCGTTGTATTGAATATCACATTTTCTTTATCCATCCATCAATAGACACACAGCCCACTTCCATGAGACTCACTTAGTATTCTCAGTTCAGTAGACCATCTTTTCATCTCATAGGTAAAATGCTACCCAATTTAAGAATTGTTGGATAATGAAAATCAATTTGATCATTAAATACAGTTTCAAAATTTTGGGTTCAATTCTCCTCAGTAATCACCTAAGAATTAAGTGGTTATATTATGGTACATGCATACTTGAAGACACTGTTAAATTGCTTTCTAATGTAATCACACCATTTCCAGGTGCTTCGTACTTTCACCAACCCCTGGTATGATTGATTAGGCTTTTTCATCTTAGTCATTTTTTGGTTTTGACTTGGATTTCTCTCATGATAAATGAACTTTGATTATATTTATTTTCCTTCTGCATATTATTCTTGGTAAAATATGTTTTGATTATCATACTCATTCTTTAACTGGGGTGTTTATTTCATTATTATTGAGTCTTGTGAGTTCTTTAAATATTCTGCACATAAATTTTTCATCGGATATTTAAATAGCACATAATTTGTCTCAAACTATGCCTTTAAAAAAATTGATAATGTTTTCCAAGAGCATAGTTTTTAATTTAACAAAGTCCAGTTGAACAGCTTATTCTTCTGGGGGTTGCATTTTGGTGTTTTGGCTAAACAAACTTTTTTTTTTTTAGGTTTTGTGAGACAGGGTCTCGCTTTGTAGTTCAGGGTGGCCCTGAGCTCAGCCTCCAACTCACATCACAGCAATCCTCCTGCCTCTGCCTCCCAAGTGCTGGGATTACAGGCGTGAGCCACCACACCCGGCACTGTGGTATGTGGTACTGATTGCTCCTGGGCGTGAGTCTCCACGCCCAGTATTGTATGTGGTTACCGGGGATTGAATCCGGGTCCTTGTGCTTGCAAGACAGGCTCTGGAGCCACTGAGCTAAATCCCCAGCCCTGGCTAAACAATCTTTACCTAAGCCAAAACCATGAAAGTTTTTCATTTATATTTTATTTTACAAAATTTACAGTTTAATGTTTTATATTTATGATTCATTTAAGTTTTTGTATAGGATGTGGATAGTTTATATTTGCATATGAATAATCTAATTATTAAAAAGCACTAGTGTACTTTTTGGTGAAGATTGTAATTTCACATAAAATTATCATTACACTTAGTCAAAAGAAAGAAGTTGCCCATGTATATAATAGTGTGTTACTAGACTACCTATTCTGTTCCACTGGTCTGTATTTCTGTTGTTCTACCAGTATCACAAGGCCTTTATCAGTGCAGCCTTAGCTGCATAATGTCTGCAAATTGGGTCATACTAATACTCCAACTTTGTTCCTTGTGTAAAAATCATTCTGTTAAGTCTTCTGCCTTTATCCATGAGTTTTAGAGTTAACTTACTAGTTGCTGATGTTTTTATTGAGATTATATCTATAGATGCATTTTGAAAAAACTGACGCTTTAGAAAATCAAATATCATGAATATGGTATATATCTCCAGTTATTTAGTTGTTTTTTAAATTTCTCCATGTACAGAGCTTTCTCATCTTTTGTCATATTTATCTGTAGTATTTCATATTTCAATACTGTTTCAATGAACATATTTTCAATTTCTGATAGTTCTGTGTTGGCACATGAACTCAGTTTGTTTCAGTAAACTTTTTTATGTGCATAGTCTTTATCAGATTTTCTAGATTGTTGATCGTGTCACCTGTGACTAGGGGCAATTGCAGTTTTTCCTTTTTAAGTTACATTCCTTTTAGACTTGTTCATGTGGCCGTGTGTGTGTGTGTGTGTGTGTGTGTGTGTGTGTGTGTGTCTGTAGTGGGTCTTGTTACCCTGTCTGGTACTCTTCAGTACACTACTGAATAGAAATGGTGAGAGAAGCTGTTTGGGCTGTCTACCTGTTTGTATTGGCACAGCACCATTTGTTTGCTTTGCCTCCTCCCCATGGCTGAATCCCCTACACTGTGCTATTGGAGCCTACCCAGAAGTAGGCCGAGTTACTTTCCTTTGACTAGGAGACAGTCTCACTGGGAGGCCTACCTTGGGAGAAGCAGGGATGATATCTTTGTCTTCAGTAAGGAAGCCCTAAAATATTACACAAGGCAAACCTATGCTCTGTCTGGCATACAAGTTAAATGAAAAAATGATCAATAGTCTGATCAATAGTAAATACCACCAAAGACTTTAAATCAAGGCACAAGGAAATAATGACTGTGATCTTTATGGGACTCTGTCACACTGTGCTGATGGCGAGTGGCTGCTGTGCTCTATTCCTCATGGGGATGGCAGATGTATGCTTGTTGTTTCAAAACATCAGGAATCAGTATGTGCTTTTCTGTCCCTCTGTTGCACTCAGATGTCCTTCTCCTATAAATCCTGTCTGGAAGGCAGATGGTAGGCTCGGGGGAGCTACTCAGGGTAGCTACAATGCCAGTGCTTCATTTCCTGTTCACTGCACACTCATTCAAAGCTACTAGGTCACTTCAGAATCTAATCTCTTACTCATTTCTGCTCACCCACTAGAATTTCTTTTTATATCGTTAGTAAGGTATTTGAACCAAAGAAAGTGATAAAAGGCAGAACAAAGTTCATTCTGATAGTAAACAGAAATGAGGAAATATAATCCCAGTTGAAAAACCCAAATGTGCTTTTGAAATCTTTTGGAAGTGTTGGTGAAATATCAATATTCTTCTTCAGTGCCTTCATACTTAAAAGGGATAGATTGAACTCTATAATTTAACTGCCAAATCCAGCATTCATATCCATCTGGACAGTTTTAAAAGGATCTTTGAGCCAGTCAGAATTGGCAGTTGGTTGTATAATCACACCTGCATATGGTGCAGGATTTACTTTTTAATGGGCAACAGTTAGAGCATGAAAGTACTGCATGATGTGCCTTGACTGAGAACCCACGCTTTAACATGTTTACACGTGTGAGTAATTACATTATATTTTAAAGCTTGCTGCTAACAAGCCTTTGTTCTTTATTTCCTACAAATGAAATTAGTTGAGGATAGAGTTCATTTTGAAATTATTTGGAAAATGTTTTGGTGTTCTAAAATTTCCTTTGTACCAAAGAATTGCAAAATTAAAATAAAAGCCACAAAAGTCCACAAGCAGTGAAGGAAAAATGCATAAAACCAACAACAAATTAAATATGTTAAACACCTCCCTTGTAACCGAGTGGAAGTAATCTTACACTTCTAAGTGCATGTCAACTTCTGCACTCATTTAGCTTGAACTCACTGTACCTGAAGATAATCTTTAATGCTTAGACATCCAAAGAGAAACTAGGCTTTGAAAAATTGCATTTGTCTCTGTCCAATTTAGGCGACCAAGTCTGTTCTTGTACTGCTCTCAAAAGTGCACAACTCACTGCACATTACCCTATCTGCTAGCGCTGTGCTATAGTGGGATTACTCTTTCAGACAATCTTCAAGCGTAACAAAGATAATTGGGAAGGAAACGTCCTTATTTGGGAGAGTGCAAGTGAGAAACTGCCTTCAGCCACCTTCTCTTCCTCCTTTGTTGGTATATGCAGCCATATTTGGTAAAGATAATCTGTTTAAGAAATACTTGGGATGGTCCTTTGACTCCGGGTTACTCTGCTTCTTTAAAATAATAGTTATTGTGTTAAAATCCTATACTGTATGGCTGGTGCATACGTGGGAGATCCCATCTAACCAGCTTCTAAAGAATACTTAAGTATCTTCCGAACACCAACAAGGAAGAGGGACACCCAAAACATAGAAAATTAAAAATTGTATGTGCAGTGCAGGGGAAGAATGCTTGAAGGTAACTCTTGTCTCACATGTGAAGGTAATCTGGGGCCATAGGTTGGCCTTGCTTAGCCTTTCCTTTTCCTCCCTCTCCCCATAGCCGTCACTTTTCTGTTTTCTTATCTACTCTTTTACTGAAATTTTAGCTCCTCATACCCAAAGCTACTCTTACCCTCAATACGTTGAAAAATACTTTCAGATGATCAGAAATGTCTAATGCAAAAAGCTTTTGTTATAAGAAATCATCATTTGAAAATAAAATAATATTTTTTAGTAAACTCTGGTCTCATTATTTAGTGTGTATGATGCCAATATGTAACATTTGGATTTGGTCTCAAAAAGTGAATGGGAAAGAATTGTTTCATGATTCGTTCTAAGCAGGCAGTGAAGAAATCATTCTTGCTTTTCCAAATGTGAAAAAATTCTAAGACTTGGATAGGGTAAGTGTCATACACATTTTATAATCAACAAAATAGGAATTCCTCACTCAAGCCTAGAAAGGATGTGTAGTTGATGAGAAGGATGGTAATAACATTTAGATAAAGCTGTTCTTAACTAACATTGTAAGTTTGGATTGAATAGTACTTTTCTTATAACTAATTTTTGTTTCTCATAATTTAAAAATCCAATTTTTTTTTTTTAAGGTTTTTTGAGACAGGGTCTCGCTTTGTGGTTCAGGCTGGCCCTGAGCTTAGCCTCCAACTCACATCACAGCAATCCTCCTGCCTCTGCCTCCCGAGTGCTGAGATTACAGGCGTGAGCCACCACGCCCGGCACTGGTATGTGGTATTGGTTGCCACTGGGATGAGTCTCCACACCCAGTATTGTTATGTGGTTACCGGGGATTGAACCCGGGTCCCTGCGCTTGCAAGACAGGTGCCGGAACCACTGAGCTATATCCCCGGCCCCTAAAAATCCAATTCTTAAATGGGAGACAAGGGGCCAAGACTATGCAAAACACGACTATGCAAAACACCCATTCAACTGGGTGAATTCATGAACAGTCCATGATTGCTGGTGGCATGAATTTATACATACCTTAAGTAGACACATAAACCAGAATTCAGTAGTAGAGAACAGAACTAGTCTAGCTGCTTTAACAGGAGATACTGTAAATGTTCACAACATGGACAGGAAGGTTGTGAGCAGACTGCATAAATAAACTGAATAACCAGGCAGTGTTTCCCTGTAGAAGAAACTTTTCTCCCATCAGCACATCCTCGGGTACCCGAGATTAGAATTTCCATCCTAACTGCAGGCTCTACTTCCACGGCAGTGGGCTGAGATTCTCCAGTGCCATGGATGACCCACCTCTTGGTGCCTGCAGAGCAGCTAGAGATGCTCACCGGATTCTGAGCTGCTGCTACAGGGAAATCACAACCACACAGCTGCCCAGGTCCCACTCTTCTTCCCGTACACCTTTATAATCATGCTTTGGTACATTTACTTGGAGGAAGTTAGATCATTTGAAGTCATAAATTAGCTGGAAAATATGTTATTTTCAAGAGAGAATCATAGCACATATTGCTAGCCCAGAGAAAGATGCAAATTCAGAAACTGAGATACAGTTTTTTTACTATGCATATTGCTTTGTACAAGTGTAAAATTGAAAAATCCCAATTCAAATTATCACTATTAATAAATTGAGATCTCTGGGGATTCAGTATGTTTGGAACAGGTTTGGAAGGGATAGAAGACACCTCTGAGGCAATACCTTGAGTGACTAGAGAACTCTGCAGAGACAAAATCTCAATAAGAAGCATTCATATAGCAGCCCAGGCTGGCCAGCAACAATCCAAAGGTCACACCGAGTGTGTAGTCAGGTAAGGTGATTTAAAGTTCAGAGGAAACAACATACTGTGGACCCTGGGAAGTTACAGTATACAGTGGAGTTATGACCAGCCTGGCATAGGAACAACTTGGGTTACAATGAGAATTTTTGTTTTAACTTATAAACTGTTGAGTTAAGACTTAATGCTGGCCAATTGTGTTTTCAGATGACCCCAGATACAGATTTACTCTTAAAGAGTTCTGAAAGGAATATTTTAACATCCTTTTCAGCATGGAGTTAATTGAGATATGCTGGGCCAATGTGTCTCTGAGGACACTGAGATCTGCCAGTACACAGATGGAATTTGAAGGCTGTGTGGAGGAGACTGAGCCTTCAGTTGATCAATTGCATTACAACCAGCCCTTGTGAAGGAATTGAGTTCATAAGTCAAAAGTCTACTCCATTTCTAAAAGAATCATATGAATAAGATGGTCATCTATATAAAAAGAAAAGCTGAAGTTTCACTGGTGAATGACAATCCCGAGGGGCAGTGTCAGATGGGCCAATCCTGTGGGAAGGCATGTGGCTGTCAGACAAGAAGGCCACCATAGGAAGCCTCCCCCTCACCACTGTGCTGTGGGAAACTGAGTGACTCAAAGCTGGGATTGCAGTTGGTTATTTACGAAGATGTTGAAAGTGGTTCCTCGTGATAGCCAAAACCTGTCAATTCACTCCACACACCAGACGCTGGGAATTGTTATCAACACCATGTGGCAAGAAACTTGGTTTAAAAAAAAAGCACTTCTGCTTTTTCTCTGTGTATCTTTGGTTGATGATATATACAGAGGACAGCAGACCAGTGCTGGAAGTCAGCAAGTGCATACATAAAAGCCCAGGGTGAAGAGAGCTTTTAAGAGAAAGTGATCGGAGCTTGCGGCCATATAACAGACAGAGTGAGAGGAACCAAAATAAAATAAAATGAGAGGGGAGGTGACAGTCACTTGAGTGACTAAAGAACTTCTGTTCTAAGTGACTAAAGTCACTTCTGCTCAGATGCAGATTTCTGCAGTAAATAAAGAAGGTGAGTTTCAAAGGGATTAGAGAAAGCTTTTGAGTCATTAGGAACTTAATATTTCAGTGGCTCCCTCTTAAGTGAGGAAGCACTGGTCCACACAGAGGACTTGTAGGAGGAATAATTACACATGTGGGGTGTGTTGGAAAGAGTGCACAAAGCTGGGGTGCAGGGAGGTAGTAGCAAATGCAGCAGACGTCCTCTCCTAAAACAGTGGAGGAGGGAAGAACAGGATGAAATTTCACACTGCAGGCTATGGACGGAGAGCCAGTCTTTTCTTTTTCTTTTTTTTTTTTATTATCTTTATTGGTACATTAAATATACACATCATGATTGCACTCCATAATGGGGATTTGTACCAGTATAAGACACAACTTAATTCTCATTTTTTCCTATAGCCCTACACACCCTACCACCCCCCCATGTATATAAAATTTGTTTCCTTACTTTTTTGTTACAATCTCAACATTGTCCCCTTTCACCTTATTTTACATTGAGCATTTTCTATTTCACAATATATAACATACAATGCTAGGACTCATTTACATCTTCATTTTCTCATACCAGAGAAAAGATGCGATATGTACCTATCTGTGACCTATTTATTTCACTTATGAGGATATC
>PVIR01024351.1:0-26023 GCA_004026965.1 Petromus typicus | reverse complement strand
GTGTTGAAAATTTGCATCAAGTGTGAAGTCAGTTACCTATTTATGTTATAATTAGTAGATGTGTATAATTCCTCTGCATTAGTTATCAGAATTACTGTAAGAGAATTTCATGTTTTGGTGTTTTGAGTTGTTAGCAGTCAACTTTTTGTGCATGTTTTTGCTTTCTGTCAGACAAAAAAGTTCCCATAACTGATTTACCCTCATTTCTTGGTATTTTTCCCCCCATAGATTTTTTAAAAACACGATTAATATGTAGAAGATTATGCTGCCTCTTCCCCTTTGCTCTTGTCTATTTCTTATAAGCAATGTCAAATCAGCTGTTACTCACCAGGCAAGTTTCAGGATGTTGTTTGTGCACATTTGCATTCACCAACCTCTTCTCTGCACTGCCTAAGTTTACCTTCATTTTCTAGAATTGAGGTTATCTTGCAAGTAATATTTTTTTCTCAAGCTTCTTCTATTTTTCATTCCGTTTGCTTTTTCACTCCACTCTTTTGCTGTGTCAGTGAGAACCATTTAGAACTTTATTTTTTTTTTCTATGAAGATCTTGTAAGAACTAACTTAATTACTTTTTTCTGTCCTGATGTACTATATAAAGTTTATACCACTTAATCAGCATTTTGGTTTCTGAAATATAAAAATACTTCCTTGCAATGTATCACTTTGCCTTTAGGTGACTGTAAGAATTGTTAGCATCATTAAGAAGAGTACAAATTTCTTAGATCACATTTGTCTTGACATTTTAATAAACTGATGAATTTCACGGTGTAACATAGTTTTTTGGAAAACATGATTAGTGTACATAAAGAAGTAATTTTCTGTCAAAGTCAGTATTACAGCTTTATTACAAACATTAGTACATCTTGCAGATTTGACAACTCTTACATATAAATTTAGTCATGACTAACCTAGCCACAAGTTATTCAGGTTAATAAATAAATTGAAAATATTCACACACTGGCCATCTGTGATCACAGGTATAGTTATGAAAGAAAAAGTCACCATGGTTACAGTAAGAAATACACAAAGGGTACTGTAAAGATTTGTATATCTGTGCACCAATGGAATACAAGAATTTACTGTTTGCTGCAGATAGCAGTCTGTGAAGGAAAAAGAACTTTGTTAAGTTTACTTCAAAGACTGAGTCAGAGAGGCATCTTGAGCTTGTAAGAGTTAAAAAACCAGAATGTACTGAGCTAAAAAGTTAAACAAATATATTTCTATTAAAACCTCACTGCTCAGTCTAATTGAGTGATGTAGCATAGGTGTTTTGATACAGTTTTATTTAAATTTAAGCTGAGGTTATAAAAACTCCTACTTTTAAATTTATAACATTGTTAAACTTCCCTATAACATAGCAGCTTTAAAACTGAAGAAAAACTTGGAGTACTTAAAATAATTATGAAAGACATTCTTAATGCTGCCTCTTTAAAATATTGTTTTTCTGTAAATAAAATTCTGTCCCCAAGTTATTATTCAACTAAAATAGCTGAGGTGTCATCTTTAGCAGATGTACAGCAATATGTTTTCACTTCTCCATGCTTGTCACTGCTTATCTTACCCTGAAAAAAAATCAACTCTGAAAAATTCTTCAGTGGATTTTGAGTTGTGTTTTTGTTTTTTGCTAATCTTAGATGTAGGCCAATCGAAGAAGGTAATAATGAGATGTTGAACTGTTTTCAGTGGGAGGGACAGATGTGGGATTCTCTGAATGCTTTGTATTAATTCAATGAGACATTGTATTTTGGAACTATATGTAAGTATTATATTGGACTAGAATGCCTCTTCATTAGTATAGTTATCCTATGCATGCAGAATCAGTGTGACAGATGGTGCATGAGTATTTTCATCAATGAAATGGCACTGACTTTTCCAGCTTGCACTTTTATGAGTAGTTCGCATGTAATTCATTCATTTGCTTCTATGATGCTGGCTGAATAATTTTTATTAACATTTTTATAAAGATGCAGTGATCTATTTTTATGACATTAGATTTCTAATGTCAGTTCACTGAAAGAGTTGCTTTCAAATTGTGATACATGAAATATGAAGCACCATTTAACTGTCATTGGTATTAAATGTTCAGAAACTTATGGGGATATTTAGTTTGAATTGTGAACACCAAAACTGAGACTGCACCTTTAAAGTACTATAAATATATGCTATTAAAACATTTTTATTATTATATGTGAAATTATAATAGTTTACTGCCAACAGCTTGCATTGCCAACTGCTGATTTTTTTTCTTTCAATAATATGCTGCATGTAGATAAAGATGACCTCTCCCCAACTGCTGAGGTTTGGGATGTAGACCAGGGACTAATAAGTAAACTGAAGGAACAGTACAAGAAGGAACGAAAGGGGAAGAAAGGGGTGAAGAGTAAGTGCAGATTCTGACTATTATAATTTTTGTATGCCAATATTGAGAAAAGTCAATTCTGTTTTTTCTGTAATTTTATTTTTTGTTTCATAAAGGGGGCAACTAACTTTAAACTTTGTCTGTTGTATATTTGAAACTTACTTGAATATTTAGGATGAATTATTCATCAAGTAGGAGATCACTTATTTTAAATATGTGCATGAGAGATGAAAGGAAGAGTTTGAGTTTTTTAAGCTTTAAAAAAAAATTGAACAAATTGTAAGAAATGTTGGCCTTGGAATTAAAAGTAATAGAAATTTGATCAAATGGGAGAAAAGTATAGATTTCTCTTTTTTGATGTATGAGGTATTATTTGCACTTATATCCAGTCTTTAACCAGCTCATATCTTAGGCTGGGAATCCTTAAACATGAGCAGGATGGCTTCTACAACAGGTTGTGCTTTCTAACATAATCGAAACATAATTAACAACTAGAGAATTTTCTTGATTGTTATAGTGAAGGAAGGGCACAGGAGAGGGTAGTGGTAATAGTAGGGTTTATTTGGTCAAGAACTGAATGTCTTTTGGTGCCAGAGCATATTTTTTGGTGCATTGTATTTTGATGAATTTATTGTAAAAATGTTTAAGGAGCTGTAGACATTCCTTTCAAATAAGTACTTCATTTTCATTTTGGGATTCAAAGTTAAAAACATGCCCAAACAAGGTCAGGGATTTAGCTCAGCAGTGTCCCTGCTTTCCTTGCAAGGACAGGGTTGTAAGTTTGGTTCCTGGTAATGCCAAAATAAATAAATAAATAAACAATCAAAAAAACAAACAAAAAACACACACATACAAAACATCATCTATGATGTCAAAAGAACAGATTTGAAACTTATTTTGGGGCAACTTTGTTTTGAAGTGGCTGATTTCTACTAACTTTTTACTCTTTTAAGGAGATACAGTGCATGAGAAGGGCAAAAAATACTCATATTTCTTTCTGTGTTGGCAAGTACATTAATTTACTAACTAGTAAGCATAATGGAAAAGAATGTGAATTTGCTTCAGTAAAGCATTTTTGGGGTGATTTTATTTGGAGGCTAAGGAGAGGATTTTACCTCTTAAATAATTTTCTGTGATAACTATGCTAGTTTATATTACTGCATGTGAATAAAAGGATTAACTGTTCTATAAAGATTCAGATGTATGGTGAATTGCTGGTTTTATTTAAAAGCACTTAGTGCTAGGCTGGGGCTGTATTCAGTTTTATTGTGACTTCCCATAACATGTGCATGTTAAGTATAAGCTCATCACATGACTGTTTCAGTGCGGTAAAGTAACATCAGCATTTTAGGGTCTAAATTTTTCCCTCTTTAAGAAATAGTTTTTAAAATATTGTATTACTTAGTTTATATATGTGATGCTATAAAACAATCTGCCAAAGATGTTACTCTGAAGAAAGTTTCTTTAGAAAATACTAGATGTAATATTTCATCTAAGTTAAAATAGAACTGTCCTTTATATTTTTTTCTGATAGTCTGTGATTAGATCTATAGGTGTTTGGGGTTCAGAAATAAAACTCAACTATGGTCCTTTTAAAATGTAGGTTTTTAAAGATTCTTAAAAACTTTTTTAAAAAATACTAAAAACAGATGAATTGCAGTTAAATTTTTAAATCTCATAAAAAATTTAATTTTGTTTTTGTGGTTTATTTTTTTTTTCTTTCTTTTGAAATGCACTGTGAACCCAGGATGGTTTCAAACTCACGCAGTCCTCCTGCCTGAGCTTCCAGAGTGGTAGGATTACAGGCTTGTATCACCATGCCCACTTTATTTTTGTTAATAGGACCATAGTATTTTTATAATTTGCTTGTTAACAGTTCATAGAAAATACCACTTTCAGTAAGTATTCTTTTATGTTTTCTGCTTTTTAAGTTTACTTAAGCTATCTTATTGTTCAGTAATATTGGAAAACCTAATGTGTGCGTTCAGTACAGAGGAATTGTGATTAAGTCAGGAACCAAGGACTCTGTTCTCTCATGTCTCAATATTGCCAAGATGTGTGTTATATTATTGAGCATACTTTTCTTTAGTTTTGATTTTTATATCTTTTTTAATGAACTAATTTTGTGCGACAGGGGTAGATGAAAAATGGGAGGGGAGCAGAAAGTAATAAGGATCAAGATGCATATGTGTATATACCAGTACCTCATGATGAACATACAATAATAATACTAAAATAATAAATTATTATTATTTAGATAAAATATATATGTAGAAATACAAAAAAATAAAAATCATTTACAGTCCTGAGAATAACTCAGATTAATAATGTCTAGTATTTAGTACACATATAGATGTGTCTATATATAGATAAATATTCCTAAAAGTCTTGAAGTCTTATTCCTAAAAGTTTTTCTTGGAAAAACTTTATACATCAGCTGGTTATGGTGTCACATGCCCCTAATCCCAGCATTGGGAGCTGCCGCAGGAGGATTATAGGTTGGGCTCAGTTTAGTAGTTGAGAACTTGTCTCACAGAAAGGAGAGGCAGTGAGACGTAACTCAGTGAGTAGGGCCTGTGTGCAGTCCACTGTACCGGGACTGGGGTGTAGATATGACTGTACATAAACCTTGTGTATTTTTCAACAAATTGTTTTTTAATGTTTCATGGTCACTTAAGATTTTGATGATTGTGTGTACTCAGCTTTCATTGGTAAACATTTAGCTTGTTTACATTTTTTAATATTTTTATAACATCAGTGTTTTTAACATTTGTTACCTGTGTAAGTAGATATAAGGATGAAGTTTCTGGTACAATGCCCAAATTTTTTTGTGGTGTTTGGTTTTTTGTTTTTGCTTTTGATACAGAGAGACTCTCTGTCTTCCCTTGGTTTTAAGACTGTGTCTCATTGTATAGCCCAGACTGGTCTTGAATATGTGATTCCCTATGTTAGCCTCCTGAGTCCTGGGATTACACACATATGCCACCATATCTGGTTTGGTGTTTTTACCCTTGAATGCAGAGCTCAGTATGATTGTTAACCCTGATTTCTTGCCATGCAGCGTAAAGTTTTAAAAATTGAATATTGCCTTTTTATATGCAGAAGATATGTTCTAACACTACCAGTGCATGCTTGAAACCTATGTATTGCATCTTTTTTGTATACTTATATTCCTGTGATAAAGTTTAACTTATAAATTAGGTATAGAAACCAGTTAAAAAGAACTTACTGTATATACTGAACATACAGTATTTTTTTTTTTTTTAGGTTTTTTTTGGAGACAGGGTCTCGCTTTGTGGTTCAGGCTGGCCCTCAGCTCAGCCTCAAACTCACATCACAATCCTCCTGCCTCTGCCTCCCGAGTGCTGGGATTACAGGCGTGAGCCACCACACCCGGCACTGTGGTATGTGGTACTGGTTACTGCTGGGTGTGGGTCTCCACACCCAGTATTGTTATGTGGTTACCGGGGAATTGAACCCGGGTCCTTGCGCTTGTGAGACAGGCGCCGGAACCACTGAGCTAACTCCCTGGCCCCCAACATACAGTATTTTTAAAGTAAGAACTTTTACCTTTTTACTTAAATAAGATAGTCTTAGCTTCTCTTTGACATATCCAAATTGGTCACATTAGTACTCTTTGTTTTAGGGACATTATTAGTAAAATAAGAGTTATTTGAACATAAGCACTGTGATACTGTGACATATGATCTTATAACCAAGAAAGCTACTAAGGACATATGGTGCAGATAGGCTGCACAGAAAGGACCCCATGGGCAGGACAGAAGTAGATATAGAAAGAGATTTCATGAAATCTCCAAATGGCGTGAAATTTAAAATGTATGAATTGCTTTCATTTAATATTTTGGGGCTGTGTTTGTCCATGGGTGATTGGACGCTCACAAAACAAAACCGCACATAAAGGATTACTACCATGAAAAATATTTTAGTGAATGAAATTGCTAATGATCTTGATTCAGATAGATTATGATAGTAAAATTGTAAGGTACAATTTTGCGTGTAAAGATAGTTTGTGAATTTTGTTTTTATTACATAAGCTCTGTTGGTTTTAATTTTGGTATTTTCCTAGATGCAGTTTGTATAAAGTAGAATAATTTATGAACTGTAGACTTTTCTTTTTTTCTTTATCCCAGAATGAGTAAATCATTCCAGCACTTACAGTTCTTTTTACCATCAGCATCTTAGAGGAAAAAGTACTACTTGCTGACTTTACCATATGGAGTAAACAGATGTAATCTAATCTTTTTTTCTTTTTGAAGGGAAGGAGAAAAGTAGTAAGAATATTGAGTTTTTAACTTTGTGAAGATTCACCCAAGCTTTAAGTGTTAAATGTAAAGGCTGATAGCTAGTGCTGAGTTAAAGTTTCTCCCTTTTCTAACTTATTTATTCCATTCTGTCTTCATTCTATTCCTTCCATTTCTGACACATGAGAAAATGGCTTCAAAGTGACAATCTTACCTTTGGTATACACAGACAACACTTAAGTATGTTTTTCTTGCTAAGTGAGATATATTTGAGATGTGTTTTATCTGTCTAAAACTTCTAAAAGTCAAGACCGTGAAGCCAGAGAAACATTGTGGTGCAGTTATTTTGGTCTCAGGATTCAAAGTTATAAACTTTCTTTTCCCTTTAACTCTTTATTTGGCTATAATTTCTAACCTGCAGTAGTACAGAAAATTCCATATACTTTTTACCCTGCTTCCTTACATGGTAAAACATTGCCACATTCTCTCCTTCTTTTGAGGGGAAAGGGCAGTAGTAGGATTTGAACCCAGGGCTTTGCATGGTTATTTTCTTGCTATAAGTACATGTACATTTTACTTTGTTTTTTTGTGTTAAGGCAGAGTCTCATTGTGTATGTAGTTCAGGCTGGCGTTGAACTCAGAGCAATCCTCCTGCCTCAGCCTCTTGAATGTTGGGATTATAGGCATGTACCACCATGTCTGGCTCATTTTGGTCTTTGGGCAGTTTGAACACCTAAGTTCTAGACATAATTCCCTCTTAAATACCAGGGTACAATGTTAAAAATCAAGAAAATAGCATAGCCATGATATTGTTAACTCCAAACTCACTTTTCTTTCACTTTTTAAATAATCCAGAAACTTTCTGTAATTTGAGAATAAGGGAGAGTACTCAACCTTTTGTTAAAAGTCTTAAAATTTTTCTTCTGTGGCTTCCATTTTTTATCTTAGTAAAGACATGTAAATTGATACTGATTTCAAAAAAATCACAGCGTGTAGCCTCTGAAGTAAGTGAGAAGCTCCTAAAATCTGGAATCTTTGTTTAGAATATGAAGGAAGAGCTGAAAATCTTTTAAAGATTTCCTTTGGTTGGTTGGTTGGTTGTGCTTTTGAACATGTAAAGTTTCCACTATGTACATTGTAATACTCAGTTTTCCTTTGGTAGGTTCTCTTATTCATATAGCTTATTATTACTCCTATGCTGTATTTTAACTACAAAATTTAGGTTTATCAAGAAGATAAGATAACTTCATTTTCTTTTTATATAAGGCTTATAAACTTTCCTCATTTAAAAAATATTCATATTATGAGAAAATATATGTTTGCTGTTTTAATTCTTCATAAATGAACTTATCTTAGTTTTTCATATTTTCTCACTTATGTTGTCTTTGCTTTGTATAGACTATGGTTTTTGCCCTTTACTGATGTGACAGGATTGGCATGTTTTTTCTTTTTTTTTTGAGACAGGGTCTCACTCTGTGGTTCAGGATGGCCCTGAGCTCAGCCTCCAACTCACATCACAGCAATCCTCCTGCCTCTGCCTCCCGAGTGCTGGCATTACAGGCGTGAGCCACCACGCCCGGCACTGTGGTATGTACTACTGATTGCTGCTGGATGTGAGTCTCCACGCCCAATATAGTGTGTGGTTACCGGGATCGAACCCGGTCCTTGGGCTTGCAAGACAGGCGCCGGAACCACTGAGCTAACTTCCAGGCCCCCAAGCATGTATTTTTTAACTTGACTGTCAGCACATTAGAAAAGGAAAGTCTTGCTTAACACTTTTCTCTTATTATTTTTAACATAAATTATAAATAAGCTTCCATGGATCATATTCTAATTTGCATTTTTTGAATATCATAGTAGTATTTTTCATTTGCTATTCCAGGTCCAAGACAACAGATTTGTCACCAGGAAATATAATATTTTTTAAAGTATGACTTCTAACTAGTGGCAATCCTCCTGTCTTAGCCTCTCAGGTCCTGAGATTGCAGGTGTGCACCACTATGCCCAGCTACTGTAGTAGCTTTAAAAAATTTGGGGAGTTATAAGAATTTAAAAAATATTTCTTAGCTTGAACTACATAGTGATTTCAAAGCCAGCCAGAAATACATAAGTGAGACCCTGTCTCAAAAAGAATAAAAAAAAGAGGCTATTTCTTTCTATATAAATTTCAGCAGTAGCTGAGATTTGGGTTTTTATGTATTAGTGTTTGATGATGTTAGCCTGAAATATTAGAAAGGATGTGTAATAATCTTTTACACAAATAGCATTATAATTTTCTCATTACTGCTCATCAGATTTCAAATTCTGAAATTATCTTGTTGCATTTATTATATTTATAATGTTCAGTAGGTCTAAAAAGAAAACGAAGATACTAAATTTCCTTTGAGAAATATTCTACGTAGTAGGGCAAAGACTGTGATTTCTGGTTGTGAAATCTTTCATCCTTTGACAGTTTGAGAAGCTAGGATTAGAGCAAAGGAGTTCTGTCTTTTCCTGAACATGGCACTGTGCCACACAGAATGAATGTTGTATGTAAAAATAATTATTACATAATTTGAAATCTTAAGTTAGAAAATAACTTTCATAATTTTCCTGCTTTCCTCCCCTCCTGCATATTCAAGTCCATGTGTCCAGAGTGATTGCTGTTTTCCCCCTTCCTTTCCTCCTCCCTCCCTCCCTTCATTTGTTCTTTTGAGTACTGGGGATGGGACTCAGGGCCTTATACTTGCCAGGCAGGCAGTGAACAGCTGAGCTACCTCCTGGCCCTACTTCATATTATTTAGAAACCCAAAACCCTTTTCTTACAAGTCCTTATTATGCTTTATATTATCATATAATTATTAACAAGATAGTGTTTAACAAAGTCAAATTTTAAAGTACATACAAGTCAATAAGAGAGCAGAGAAAGAAAAACAGACTTTACAGAGGAGGTGAAATTGGATTAGAGAATGCCTCAAATTTGGAGGTGCATGTTAAATAACAGTATATGTGAACATTCTCACTTTTCTGGATAGTAAGTGAGGAGAATCATGATAAATATGTTAGACATAACCCTCAGTGAACATTGATTCTGTGTATAAAGCAGTTTGGAAATTTGAGGTGATTTAATTGTGTATTATTAAAAGATTAGATAGAAAATTAAGATTAGATTGGAAAAGTTTAAGTACAGGATTTAAGTTAACCATTCATACAGTTCTGAACTGCTGTAATTTCTGAGCTAAGAAGAGATTATAAATATAATAATTTCAGAAAAATTAATTTAGTTATATTCAAATTGTGAGCATGTGAAACTTAGAGACAGAAAAATTAAGAGTATTATAGTAATTCATAAGAGTAAAGCCTTGGATAAAATAAAGTTAATAGGAAAAGGTTAATCTGAAGAATAAAAGATCCAATACAACTTTTTAAAAAAACAACTTTTTCCCTTATTTTATAAATTAGAGAGGAATTACTAAGATTTAACTGCAGAATTTTAAGTATAGAAACAAAATCAGTGATTGTGGATGCACCTACAAGTGAGAAAGCTATTAAGTGGAGCTACTTACCAGAAGAATAATGTGGGTTTTTTTCATCGAATTTAACTGGTGGTGGGACATCTAGTTGTTATTTTTTCATTTTTACTTTGTATTAAACAGAATGTTGTTTTTGTTTGGGGGGTGGTTGCAGTACTGAGCATGGGAGTATATCTCCAGTGCCTTTTTCTTTTTTGAGGCAGGGTCTTGCTTTGCAGTTCAGGCTGGCCCTGAGCTCAGCCTTGAACTCACAGCAGTCCTCCTGCTCTGCCTCCCAAGTGCTGGGATTATAGGTGCAAGGGCCACACCCGGAACTGTGGTATGTGGTTCTGATTGCTGTAGAGCATGAGTCTCTACACCTGACATTGGTGTATGTGGCTTCCAGGGAACGAACCCAGGCCCCTGCACTTGCCAGATAGGCGCTGGAACCACTGAGCTAAATCCCCAGCCCTCCAGTGCCTTTTTAAAAAAAATTTGAGACAAGGTCTCAAATCATTACACTTCCTCAGTCAGGCTTGAATTCTTGATCCTCAGCCTTACAGACTGATGAGACTATGGGTGTATGCTACCATGCCTGGCTTTTTCTAACATTCTTACAAACTAAATTTTCTTTCAAAATGTGTAGTTCGAATAAATGATTCTGCCATTTCTGAAGTCCAGAGGTACAAAATATTCTGCAATACTTCAGAAGCTTTTCAGTTTTTTCATATTTTAACCTTGGTTATCCCAATAATAGCTGGAATTCCCTTAAATTTATATTGTTGAATTTTCATAGCATTAAAAGAAACTAAGAGAGCTCATGGATTAATATACATTTCTAGATTTTTTTAAAAAGCATTTTTAAGTTTGGAAAAATGAAAACAAAATTTGAGGGAAATTAGGGTTGTTTACAAATGTGTGCCAGTATGGCAGGAAAACAGCCATGGAAAACATCAGGGAAAGTTAATTGTTTGTTGCACCCTCATAAAAGTCATTTGTATATATTTCTTTAATTTTTAAAAAAATACATTAAGTCGAAAGCTCATGTTTTATTCTTTATCAGTAAATACTAACCTTAAACATCAAAATTTTCTTTGTTTTTATGGTATGTTCTGTGTTTGTCTTGATAGAACTTGACTTCAATAATAGTCTTTTCCCTTTTCCCTTCACGTCCCCCTTCTACTCCTGTCCTTGCCGTAATATATGTTAAAAGTACACAGTGGAAATACGTTTCCACAGATATCCACAGAACAGTGAAATCTTAAAGTATTTAAAATCTTTTAATGTTTTGGGGGAATTGTATAGATAATTGAAGACATCTTTAATGATACTTTAATAACTGGGACTTCTTAAAAGTCTGTGTTGTTAGTAAATTGGTTTACTAAAAGGCTGCTGGCAAGTCAGGCAGTAGCCATGAAATGAACCTCTACTGCTGACATTAATTTACAGGGGTCAACAGGACAAAACTCTGCGACATGATAGCTGATCTGGGAGATGATGAGCTGCCCCACATCCCTTCAGGAATCATTAATCAGTCTAGGTCAGCCTCTACTAGAATGACTGATCATGAAGGTGCAAGAGCAGAGGAAGGTACAAAACTTAGCTACCATGTTTATTTACATTGCAAAAGACCATTAATTCCAAAACTTATCTTAATTGCAAGTTTTCTGCTGTTTAAAATGGTGAAAATCACTTTATATGAACTTCAGAGAAGGTATTGGGCAAACTCTCAGTGTAACTGTCTGAGGGACTTTGGAAGTTTTGGCTTCTAGTTCTTCATATTTGTGTTTAGTGTTAAATGGAGTTTTTTGCATCATAATTAAGTTCAGGGTATTTTGAATCATAACTTAGGCATCTTGAATGAGGAAAATTTACAAAATTATAAAATTTACATAAATAAACTTGATATGTATGGAAAAAACCGTTTTGTCATATAGCATAAATTTAGCAACTTTTATTAACTGCCACTTACTGGAAGACAGCTAAGAATCAGGCATTGTACTTTCAACTTTACATGTATATTAATTTGAAAAATAAATACATATAACATATTACTAGTTTAACCACTTTAAAATAAAGCAACATCATTATTCTTTAAAGTGGCGGCAAGCATAAGTAATGAGGCTTCTAAAATATGCCTAAACCAGAGGTGAAGGAAGTAAAAGTACTACCTAAACATTTTTTCCAAAGTTGATTTATATTTAGGCTTTGATAGATAATTCTAAGTCACAAATCTGAATTTTTAGTCAGATTACTTTGATAAATGAGATATATAATTCATACTTAGTAATTTAACATAGATTGGATTTTATTGCTATTTCTGTATCTGTTGTATGGGGGATTTATTTGCATTAGTCAAAAAAAAATTTTAGGGCCGGGGATTTAGCTCAGTGGTTCCTGCGCCTGTCTTGCAAGTGCAAGGGCCCAGGTTCAATCCCTGGTAACCACATACAATATTGAGTGTGGAGACTCACACCCAGCAGCAGTCAGTACCACATACCACAGTGCCGGGTGTGGTGGCTCACGCCTGTAATCCCAGCTCTTGGGAGGCAGAGGCAGGAGGATTGCTGTGATGTGTTTGAGGCTGAGCTCAGGGCCAGCCTGAACTACATACAAAGTGAGACCCTGTTTCAAGAAAAAAAAAGTTTTTTTAGACTTTGCACCTTTCTCACTTCCTTAATGTATAGGAAAATTTGACAAAAACTCTAAAAATCATTAAAAGTAAAACAAAAGAAGGATAAGTGTTGATTTTCCTGCATGTTATTTTCAGTATTGAACTGTTTTATTATTTTACATTAGGAAATATTTTATAAAATGCCCATACTGGAGCTGTAGATCTAGTTCAGTACAAGGTCTTGAGTTTGATCCCTGGTACCAAAACTAAACTAAACTAAAATAAAATAAAATATACTTTGTTATAGTTCATTATTTTTCATTTTATTTCTCTAAGCACTTTAGCTACTTTGTTATTTTTTTAACAAAAATATGTAGTATGGTTTATTCAAATTTGTATAATTAAGGTACATTTTTAAGATGAAGATTTTGCAGTGTAAGACAAAATCATAGCAAGTATATGGATCCCTTTATTTAAAAATTTCAAGTCCAAAATTTATAGAGAAAGTGAGGCAAGGCTCACAGTACCA
This sequence comes from Petromus typicus, assembly GCA_004026965.1. Taxonomy (NCBI): domain Eukaryota; kingdom Metazoa; phylum Chordata; class Mammalia; order Rodentia; family Petromuridae; genus Petromus; species Petromus typicus. Next base: position 12,767 of record PVIR01024351.1, on the reverse strand, counting down.
GTTTATAGCTCTCTGTTTGTTTGTTTATGTGTATGTGGGTGTTTTAAAGAATAGATGTCAGTAACCTCTTTCATATGGTAGGAAGAAGGAAATGAGAGAGCTTGTTAATCATGAATTTAATTACACCTTTGAAAATCTTACTAAAATTTGTCATTTAAGGAGATTTGAATTGACTTTGAATTTCAGTTGAATTCAAAATTTATTTCTTTTGATTTCCATGTTACACCACAATTTACAAAGAAAAATATCTTTTGTGGGAGAGCCGCTTGTACATTGTAGTTTGTACATTTGTACATTTGTGTACATTTGTACATTTCAGACTGTTGTTACTAAAGACTTAACATAAACCGTGCTGCTGCAACCAAAATCCTTTATTAATTGTGTTCTTTCAGTTTGGTAAAATTGGAAGAGAAAAGAAGAGTTTGATATGTTAGCTACAGGTTTTCTTGGTCAGAGTGTCCTTCAAGAGGACTTGAGGGCTGGAGATTCAGTTCAGTGGGTCCAGCACCTGCCTCAAGGGCAATGTCCCGAGTTCATTCCCCAAATAAAAGAACTCATTATAGAGCCATGAAAAGAAACTTTGTTAAAAGATCTCATTTTATACATGTCAAGAATGCAATGTAAATTATTAATAGTACTCCTTTTTTTTTTTTTAAGTTTTTGAGACCAGATCTCACTTTGTAGTTCAGGCTGGTCCTGAACTCGGCAATCAAACTGCCTCTGCCTCCTGAGTGTTGGGTTTATAGGCGTGAGTTGCCATGCCTGGCATTGTGGTATGTGACACTGATTGCTGATGGGTGTGAGTCACCATACCTGACATTGTATATGGTTACCAGGATCAAAGAATCCAGGACCTTGTGCTTATAAGGCAGGCACTGCAACCACTGAGCTAAAAATCCCTCCCCCCATCCCCTCTATTCACCACTTTTTTAAGATAAGGTCTTGGCTTTGTAGTTCAGGCTGGCCTCAAGCTCACAGCAATCCTCCTGCCTCTGCCTCCTGAGTGCTGAGATTACAGGCATTGTGTGTGGTATGTGGTACTGATTGCTGGTGGGTGTAAACCACCACATCTGTTGTTGTTGTATGTGGTTATGGGGGATCCAACTTGGGACCTTATCTTGCAAGGCAGGCAACGGAACCACTGAGCTAAATCCCCAGCCCGGTAATACTCTTAAATTGCTTTCTTCAGTATTTACCAATGAAGTTTTGTTTCTGTCATTAGATCTAAAATTTTTAGTAAGTTTCTTTAATTGCTAGTGGCATTTTAATACTTTGCTATAGGTAATTATATTATCATTAGTAAGCTAAATTGTTAGGATAGAAATTAATCCTTTTAGCAGTGAAATGAGGAAATTGGTATTTACTTTGATTACTGTATACCAGGGTGATGAGAAAACAAATACAGAAAACAAATATTTTAAAAGATATTTTTTTGCACATAAATATATGTAAATAAATGTTAAGTAAGCTCAACAGCTTGTTGTATGTAAGTATATTTGTGTAGAGAAAGGGTCAGAAATATAGTCACATGTTTAATTACAAATGAGTATAATACTAATTTTTTGTTAAATGCAGTTAATCTAAAACTCCATTTAAAATAGTTAATTTTGCCAGGATACTTTCCTTTATGTACTCCTGAACTGGTCTGTTAATGACCTGGGAAAAAGAATATGTAACAAAGCAAAATAGTTTTTGTTAAACGTTATTAGCCTTTTAAAGATTTGTGTTAGTGATAAATTGTTTCAGAAACAAATCACAAGCTTCAAAAAATTCTTCATAGTCCAGAAAATACTTCTGAGTACATCGTACTTAATGACTGTGTAACTACAATCATTGAAAAGTAGATTAAGTACTATTTAATATCCCTACATATATTTTTTTCCTGTCAGATCTTGCCAATTTTACTTTGGATCAGTTGTTGAATCACATATTCATTTTAGGGCTTGTTTTGAATCAAATTATGTACTTAGCCTGATGGAATAAAATAATAACATTCTAAGTAGAGAATTAGTTTACTTTTTCTATGATATATATGAGTGATATCTTAAAATTGTTTTTAGTAGCATTAATAATTGTCCGATTTCATTATACCTGTGTCTTCTGTAGCATATTGAATTTATGTCATTTTTCATAGGAAATTTTCAGATCTCAGCTTGAATTTTTAAACATCTCCCTTTTAAATCTGTTCATAAATTTTAAATGCTTTGAAATGTTGAGTTGTGTATGAGTTAGGTATTTTTTGCCATCTTAATATTAACATGTTGTTTTCAAAGTGAGTGTTTTAAGTGATATTGAGAATTATTGCTTACAATACTGTTAGAGCCAAATATTTAGATAATGATGTAGTCAGTTAATTCAAATCATGGCAGTGTTTAATTGGTCAATACTATGCATAGAAAAAATTCATTTTAAATTAATTAAGCTAATGTGCACAAAGAAAGCTGTAACAATGTACAAGCAGATGGGTAAAATTAACCTTTTCATTTTTATTTTGTTTGAAATTGAAATGACAATTCTGATTAGAAACATAAAGTTCTTATATAGTCAACAGACATTAGTTTCTTCATCTTATAAGTGTCATCAGAAACAAAATAGGACATTAAAAATTATAAAGCTTTAAAGCTGGAAGGCATTTTGAAGATCACAAGGATTAACTTTTTAAGAACTGATATCTTTAGCAGAACTTTTTGTAGACCACTGCACTGTATGAGCTATTTTAAGGTCAGTGGTAGAGATTTGTTCCCTGCAGAAGAGCTGAAATCTGTTATTTAACTTCATTTAATAAAAATTTCTCCTGTTTCTTATATAACATGTAGTTACAGTTTACTGAAGTGATGAAAGATATAAATAGATAAAAGCTTTTGTTCCCCACCTCCCACTCTGGTAGTCTATTTGTTGCATATTTGATTTGTGGAAAATAACTACATTGTAATTTCAACACATTGTTTGTTACTACTCAGTAGTAAAGTTTTTGAGCAGAACTTCAAAAATAGAAATTCATTATATTACTGAATATTATAACTGTTAAGTGATTAAATTTCCCCCACAATATTGTCTTGTACTGTATGATTTTTCAGCATTTAAGAAGCGGTTTTGTTCTTTATAGCTGAACCAATAACGTTTCCATCTGGAGGAGGCAAGTCATTTATTATGGGTTCTGATGATGTTTTGTTAAGTGTACTGGGCCTTGGAGACCTTGCAGACTTGACGGTAACAAATGATGCAGACTATAGTTATGATGTAAGTGCGGTTTTATTTTTAATTTTTTAATGATTTAATAGGCTCATTTTTGGGAATCACTTATAAAACAAAATTAATGTCAAGGTGCATGGAAACAATAAGTTTAAGTGTGTTAATGTGTTGATTTGAAGTGACATGTAATTTTTCTTTTATAACTTTCTTTGTGGTGTTTCAGTTTTTCTTAGGTATTTTGATGGAATTTAGCTAGGAATTTGGGATTATTACCTTAAAATATTGGACAATAAATATATTTTGAGTAGTCAACTCTCAATTATCTACTCAAATTAAGCTATATTTTGGTGTTATGAGAAAATAGGTAATCTGAATCAGTTATTCACCTTTTTAAAAGCATAGTTTATCTTTGGGCTTTTATTTTCTTAAGGGTAATGTTAGCTTGCATCATTTCCTGAATATTTAATACCATTTGTTGAATGGTTGAGGATGGAGGAGGTGGGAGTGACAAAGTTAGAGGTGAAACTTGTCTTGAATTAAATTTTTCCTGGCTATTTAACACTCAATTGAGAGTTAACTATAGCATTTGTTTGGATTTCATTTTAATGATCTGAAGTTTTTTATCAAGTCAAAATTTTTTCATTTTGTTTTTCTTCATTTTTACTTATGTTAGCATGTTCTTTACAGTCATCATTCAGCCTTGGTGGGCTGGATTATTCTCATTAATATTTTTTAAGTCTATATGCAACTAAATTATAACGTGATTGCTTTAGAAGTGGTTTCACAGTGTATCATTACAGGTGGAGAAATGAGATTACCCTCTTAGCAGTATCAAGAGTTAGGAAATTGGTATGAAGATTCTTGAAGGGCCTTTAGTTCAGACTTCTGGAAAGAATTCTGATTTGCTGCCTTTAAAAATCCCACTCATGTGCTAGTAAATTTTCCTAAATGACAATTGTACTGTGTACTATTGTACCTTAGGATATATTGGTAATTTTTATGTATTTGTTGTTTTATTTTCATGTGAAGTTTTGCAGCAATGGTAGTTATATTCTCACCTGACATTTACTAGAAGCTTTGTGTTTAGCTTGGGAGTTAGGTAAAAACAGATTAAGGAGCTCTTCATTTGACCTAGATATTTGAAGGACTAATAAAATTATTCTTTTGAATTCTTACTAAATGGTGAAGATTTGTTGTAAAGTTTCTAAGGTTTTTAAAATTTCCACGGGACATTTAGCCGAACAGTTTAAAGTTTTAAACACACCAAAAAAAAAAAGCTCCACATGCCTACACAAGTACTACTTTTATCAGTAAAAAGCACTCTTTTTCTTTTTAGTTGCCTGCCAACAAAGATGCCTTTCGAAAGACATGGAACCCCAAGTACACACTACGTAGCCATTTTGATGGAGTACGGGCATTAGCTTTTCATCCGGTAGAACCTGTGCTGGTTACTGCCTCTGAGGACCATACCCTGAAACTATGGAACTTGCAAAAAACAGTTCCTGCCAAAAAGCAAGTATTTTCACATTCACTCTTTTTTTCTTTCAATTTTGTTTGTATGAATACTTGTTCCTCTTTATCGTCCTATATCTTTTATATGCACATTTGGCAGTGGTTATTTAATCGTATTTTTCTCCCTGTCCTTTTTTCTCTCCCTTTTAGGAGTGCCTCTTTAGACGTAGAGCCTATCTACACATTTAGGGCCCACATGTAAGTTTCATCGAATTAGTTATAACTAATATTAATCCAGAAACCTGGTAATTTTCCCAGTATTTGATACTAGAAAAGACATAGTAGTTGAATAACACTTCAGTAGGTTAATAATTATAAAATGAATTATAATAAGAATGTTCATATGTATGTGTTTACCTAAAACGGTTTTTAAATTCAGAAATTGGGGGAATGAGGATTTGAGTTTTTTCCTAGGATGTGTAAGTAATTTTTTCCCATTCTTTTCCTGTAATAGTGGCCCTGTTCTGTCACTAGTTATTAGTTCTAATGGAGAACAGTGTTTTAGTGGTGGTGTTGATGGAACCATTCAGTGGTGGAATATGCCTAGTCCTAATGTGGATCCATATGATACATATGGTAAGTAGAAATATCAATTTTTTTTTTTTTTTTTTTTTGGTTTTTTGAGAAAGGGTCTGGCTTTGTAGTTCAGACTGGTCCTGAACTCAGCCTCCAACTCAGCAATCCTCCTTCCTCTGCCTTCCAAGTACTGGGATTACAGGTATGAGCCACCATACCCAGCAGCATGGTATGTGATACTGATTGCTGGTAGGTGTGAGTCACCACGCCTGGCATTGTTGTATGTGGTTACTGGGGATTGAACTGGGCTCTTACACTTGGAAGGCAGGTGCTGGAACTACTGAGCTAAATCCGCAGCCCCAAAATGTGGTTTTTTTTTTAAGGAAATAGAGCTGACAAAAATAAATAGTACAAATATTGTATCAGTGTTTTGCATATATGTTAGTCTCTTAATTTAGTTCTTCTGTGTCTTTGTAAGTTATTAAAGAGAAAAATCAAGAAATGTCATGCTATTAGTACTGAATTCTGTGAATTGGTACTTTCTCCATGGTGTCTTTAAAAAGAATTGTGTGTTGTTTTTTGTTTTTTGTTTTTTTTTCCTTTTTTTTTTTAGGTTTTTTGAGACAGGGTCTCACTTTGTGGTTCAGGTCGTCCCTAAGCTCAGCCTCCAACTCACATCACAGCAATCCTCCTGCCTCTGCATCCCGAGTGCTGGGATTACAGGCGTGAGCCACCATGCCCGGCACTGTGGTATGTGATACTGGTTGCTGCTGGGTATGACCTCCACCCCTAGTATTGTATGTGGTTACTGGGGATCGAACCCGGGTCCTTGCGCTTGTAATCCCAGCGCTTGGGAGGCAGAGGCAGGAGGATTGCTGTGATGTGAGTTTGAGGCTGAGCTCAGGGCCAGCCTGAACTACAAAAGCGAGACCCTGTCTCAAAAAAAAAAAAAAAAAAAAAAAAAAAAAAAAAAAAAAAAAAAAAAAAAAAAAAATCAAACACAAATGCTAGCAGGGCTGTGGGGAGGAAGGAACTTCTTCTTCACTGCTGGTGTGAAGGTAGACTGGTACAATCACTGTGGAAGTCTGTGTGGAGATTCCTCAGAAAACTAGGATTAGAGGTTCCATTTGATCCTGCTGGGTATAAACATGAAAGAATTAAAAGCATCATACTGTAGTGACATATGTGCCCCCTTGTTTATAGCAACACAGTTTGCATTAGCTAAATCAAGGAAATAACTCAGATGCCCATCAGTGGGAGATTGGTTAAAGAAGATATGGTTTTTCTATAAAATGGAATATTACTCTGTGGGAAACAGGAAGGAGATGTAACTCAAACTTTTGCATTAAGTTCTAGTCTCCTGTGAGTTGATGGAGCACATTACAAAATAATAATTAGGCAGAAATGAGGCTTAGAGCAGACACCGAGCTTGGGCCTTATCCATGCTACTGTGGGTAGCAAAGACCACAGACCTGAACTTGCTCTACCTTTTTTTTTATTCAGGGCAAGAAATATAGCAGGTCACTCAGAAGGCAACAGTTTCAGTATCTCAGGAGTAAGAAATGTAACAGGTCACTCAAGAGTGCAGCATTGTTCGTAGGTCCCAGAACAATGAGGAATTACGTGGATGAAGGTCCTGGTGTAGTTCTGTCCTGGAGCATCACAGTACCATTGGGGTCTTTGTTGTTCCAGGAGGTGAAGATAAAGAGCGGAGTCCCCAGGTCTGATTATGTCATAGCTGGTCTGCAGGCAGGAAAGCTCAGCCCAATCATCCAATTAATTTTCCCAATAGGATTGCTTCCCACATTACTCAGGCATAGGAATGATAAAATAGAGACAGTTGTTCTTAAATGGATATACTTTGAGGACATACTCATAAGTGAAAAAAATAGGACACAGATGTGTAAATACCATGTTATTTCTCTAGTATAAGAAACTGAAGATTTAAATGAGGTCCAGAATGTGTGATAGGTACTGTGAAATAGGAAGAAAATGTTCAAAGGGAAAGGGAGGGGGGCAGGGGAAGATACAGAAGGGAAAGAAGAAATTCACCAGTAAAAACAAAATAGTGGAAACAAAGCTTATGTAATTAATGTAAGGGATGTAATTAATGTAATGTAAGAAGGCAGAAAAATGGGAAAAAGTGAGAATCAAAATATATCATGTACAGATACAAATACTCAATGTTGAATGTGATTGTGATATTTGTCTAAAATGTACCAATAAGCTCAATAAAGGGAAAAGGTACATATTGGGGAAATGTAGCAGAATAGACAGCATGTATTGATATATTGAGTAGATATAGTGTAAGTGAGTGATTCAATAGAGTATGCTTTTTAATTAACAGTTTTATTGTGATTAATTCACATACAATAAAAATTCACCCCCTTTATGTAATTTAATAGTTTTTCTGTATATATAAATTTGCACAGCTATCATCTTATCTAGTTTCAGAACATTCTGATCACTAGTACTGAGTTTTAGCATTAGCAACTAAGTACATAATGATAGTGTGTATGGAAATGGAGGTAGAACAGATACAAGGAGCTGTAAATTGGTGAGCTGAATTTTAGGTGTGTTAAGAGATGCCACTATCTGCTCAACAAAAAGGAAACCACTAACAGGTGAAGGGACAACCCATAGAATGGGAAAATAATTTTTGCCAGCTTGTATCAAACAAAGGACTAACATCTGAAATGTATAATGAACTCAGAAAAATGAGACCCCACTTAATTTAGAGACCCAATTTAAATATTGGCATCTGAAATGAATAGACACTTCTCAGATGAAGAAATGCAAATAGCCAATAAATGCATGAAAAAATGTTTGGCATTATTGGTCATGAGAGAATGCAAATTAAAACAATACTGAGATTCCATCTCCAGAATGAATAACTACCGTTAAGAAATCAACAGCAAATAATAGTGAGGCTCTGGGGAGGAAAAGGACCCTGCTCTGTTGTTGGTGATAAGAGTGTGAACTGTTACAGCCACTGTGGAAATTGTATGGAGATTTCTGAAAAAACTAAAAGTTGAAATTCATTTGACCCAGCTATTCCACTTCTAGGTATCTTCCCAGAAAAGTTAAGGATGTACGACAGTGATGTATGCATCCTCATATTGTAGCAGTGCAATTAATGATAGCTAAATTTTGGAAATGCCCTGTGTCCTGGTCCACAGATGCATGGTTAAAAAAAAGGTGGTATTTGTACACAGTGGAGTACCATTCTGCCACAAAAAAGATAGCCTTGAGTTATTTGTAGGAAATAGATGCACCTTGAGACCATAATGTGAAGTGACAGAACTCACACACACAAGCTTTGGTTTCTCCTATATGAAAATACATAGGTACGCAGAGAGATAGAAATGAAGAATAACTAATAGGGAAAACAGAGAAACAAAAGAAGAGGTAATTCAGCATTGTATAATGTACATAAGAGTGTACTTTGACTAAATACAATTATCCCACACTTTTTATGTGCTCTTTGCCCTATTAGTCTGGTTTTCAGTCTGTATATGTAGCTTTAAAGGTCTTATAAATAAGTTAATCTGATTCTGGAAAAGTAAAAGGTAGTGGAAGAAGTAAGAAAAAAGAAAATTGAAATGTGTTATGTATACTCAATCCCCTACAGTGCATATAATCATTATGTACTGCAAATATGTACTAATAAAAACATTAAAAAAAAGTTAAAAAAGAGACAAGAGATGGCTTTATTGGATAAATAATATGTAAATATAGAGCTCAAAGAGATCAGGGTTAGAGATAAAAATAGAGGATGTCTTCATGAGGATGATAAAGCTATGAAAATGGATGATGCAACATCAGGAGACTATATTGTATGGTGTAAGAAAACATTCTGGAAATAAACTCTTCAGTAACCTAGACATCGGAAGGATGCTTAGAACAAGAGAGCTAGCAAAGGAAGCTGAGATGCATCCCATGAGGTAAGAGAAAGTACAAGTGTGTATAATCACGGACTATAGACAGAAGAGGAACCATTCTGCAGAGTATGGATGAAAAGCAATATCAAGGGAAGAGCAAAGAAGTAATAATTCAGTTTGCTTTGTTTTTGTAAAGGAGGGAAGGTTGTCTCAGTTTGTAGAGGTTTCAGTTCAGTTCATCAGAGAAGCCTGGTAGAGGGTCATTGCCAAGTAGAAACACGTCATGGCAGGCAGAAGACTGAAGGCAGAAAGGCTGTAAAGCAGCTAGCTACAGGTCAGCAATTTTGTGTCAAAGAAAAGTATAGAATTTGTCAGCATAGAAGTGATCACTGGTGATTTTAGCAAGGATTGTTGAGAGATTTGAGGAATAAACAGGAGAAGAGAAGCATATGAACTTAGTGTTTTCCTACTATTTAGCAGAAGGCCAGTGACGTAAGGTTAAATCAGATATTCTGAAACTTTTTTGTTATGGTATGATTCAAAGAATTTGAGTATTAAAAAATGTGAAAGCAAGGTAGTTCGTTGAATGCATTCATAATATATTTGGTGGCTGTGGCCTTTGATAGGAAAAACAGTTCCTTATGTACAGAAACAAGGAGAAGATACTGTTTAGGCATTAGTGGATGCAGATTGGGTGACAGGAAGATTGTATTTTGTCGGTAAAGTGTAAGGTATAATCATTCCTAAGGAAAGGAAGTTAGAAACTATAATGATTGGAGGAGTGATGATAGATATTTATGGGAAATGGAGAAGTTCACTACAAAAAGTAGGATTGTCAGATATGATGCTCAGTGTTTTTTACCTTCAAATACCCATTAGTTGATAATGGATAAATTGTGATAATACCCTCACAGTGGACAATTAAAAAGGAAAGCACGACTTTATGAATGAACCCTGAAAATACATTCTGAAACATGCAAATCACATCTGTTTTATGACATTTATATATACAGCATTTAGGGTGATACCTGTGTAGAGCTGTAAAAAGTTGAAGTGGAAGAATTAGGGGAAAAGTGATTAATGGGTAATGAAAGTGTCCTAAAATTGTGATGCTAGTTGGACAGCTTTGTCAGCATCAAAAAACTGTCGATGTACACTTTAAATGAGTGACTTGTGTATATAAATTATATCCTAAGCCCGCCATAGTGGCACATGCCTGAAATCCCAGAAGGCTGCGGCAGTAGGATCTCTGAGTTAGAGGCCAACCTTGGCTACATAGTGAATTCAAGGCAATTTGAAGTGCGTAGTGAGACCCTGTCTCAAGAAAAAAAAAGTTCCAATAGCTCTTTCTTTAAGTATGCTTTTTATAAAAAATTGTGACAATACAGAATATTATTGTTGGAGCAGGGAGAAGTTATAAACATAGCCCATAACTACACTGCTTAAAAAGAGAGAGTCACTGTATACTTTGGCTTATTTTCTGTGGTCTTTATATGTGTTCTTTATACTTAATTATGTGGTAATTTATTTATTTTTTGGAGACAGAGTCTTACTGTGTAGTTCAGGCCTGACCTTGAACTCACTATGTAGCCCTGGGTGGCCTTGAGCCTGTGGTAGTCCTCCAGCCTCAGCCTCCTGAATGCTGGGATCACAGAGGTGATCACCACAGTGCTCAAATATAAATTATCTTTAGATGAAACTTCTCTAAGCTAACTTTATGTTTATTTGTTTCTTTCCAGAGCCAAATGTTCTAGCTGGCACTTTAGTTGCTCATACCGATGCAGTCTGGGGTCTTGCTTATAGTGGCATAAAAAATCAATTACTGTCTTGTTCAGCAGATGGCACTATTAGGTTGTGGAATCCACAAGAAAAATTGCCATGTATTTGCACTTACAATGGAGACAAAGGTAAGCAAATTTTGTCTTCTGAGAAAAAGCTCATTTTAAAAACTCAAAAGATAAAAAGAAGAAAGTGCTTAATTTATGTTTGAAGTGCTTTGCATATACACCCTGTAACTTAATGCCTTTTGGCCTGAGGATCATGTTCCATTTAAGCAAGCAGAGTGATTAGTTAGCTTGCCAGGAGACTCTGCCAGAGATTGATTCTCTGCTCAGTCAACACTTATTTTAAAAATAAGTATTGTACTTAACTGTAGGGTAAAAGAAATGTTCCACCTGCTCAGTTCTAAGCATAACTTAAATCATTTGTTATGTTGAGCACACAGCTTGCAAGTCTCTTCATAATCATTCAAATAAACCCCTAACCTGAACTAAAAAGGATTACTTTGATGATTTCAGACCTTTGTTACTAAGACAGCTTTAACCATTTTACATTGAAGATGTTATATGGGTATGTGTGTAGTTATAGTCTTGCTTTTTGAGTCACAGATCTTTTTATCAGACATTTTATTTGTATTTAAATTTGTTGTTTTAAAATATTTTAATAAGTGATATATTTTATATGTCTTTTTGATATGTTAGTGATTATACTTACTCTTTAGCTCCCCAGGGTGTAGAAGTAATTTATTTAAATCTTTGTCTCTTGCTTTAGCTAAACAGTTAATTGCTAGATTCCAGATTTTACGTAGGTTTGCATCAGTCTGGCTATTTGAACTTGTATGCTAAAGGAAGAAACTGCTGTTTAGGCCACTTTAGGATACTTGTGCATCAGTGTGGATTCCAGAATCCAGCTTACTTTTATAGATTAAAAAATGTTGACTTGTATTACTTGCTTGATAATGCTTACAGATTTGAAAGGTAATTAATTAGTCTCCCAAGATGATGATGTCAGATTGCCAGTTTTTCATGTGTTTCTTCAGAAAATTGATAAGTGGGTCAATAGACTCAATTCTGAACATTTTTCTATCTTGAAAGAAAATGCATAGGACAGTTGTGTTTTAGAAATATCTATTTTTAGTTATATAAATACCTATTTTTGTTAAAAAGAATATTATAAATAAAACTTTCCAAATGACTGAGTTGTTTCTTTACCATCTTAACACAGTCGCTTTGTTAGTGATTAATGTTCTCTCAAGAAAATTTGAATTCCTTTTTCTAATTAAGAATAAAAATTTTAAGAATTACTTTTTTTACACTGTATCTCTTTGGGCCTCTTTCAGAACATGGAGTACCTACATCGGTTGACTTTATAGGTTGTGATCCAGCCCATATGGTGACCTCTTTCAACACTGGTAGTGCAGTAATTTATGATTTAGAAACATCCCAGTCATTAGTGATACTTTCATCACAGGTAGATTCAGGTAAGTTTTCATGACTTTCTTTGAAACCTTAAAAATGATTGTTATATGAAAGAAAGTCATCTTTCAGCCAGTTATCCTGTTTTGACTTTGTGACTTTAAGATAGGAAAAGTTTCATTATGTTAGTGTCACAAAATTTTACTATTTTCACAAATTATGCTTGTGGGTCTGTAGGGACAGAGTTAGTAATGTAAAAGTAAAGGAATAATTTTGAATTTTTTATGTAAATATATGTGAAAGTCAGAAAAAGCCATAAACCTGATATACTCAGTATGGTATGTGATATATGTTCTGTAGTTTCCTTAAAGAGGAATCCAGGGACGATCCATGCATTGTGATTGGTTGGTATGTCATCAGATTGCTTTTCTTCTACAGGTTACCTCTATACCTCTGTCATTTTCCCTACTTA
>PVIR01024350.1:0-26020 GCA_004026965.1 Petromus typicus | reverse complement strand
ATCCTCCTGCCTCTGCCTCCCAAGTGCTGGGATTACAGGCGTGAGCCACCACGCCCGGCACTGTGGTATGTGGTACTGGTTGCTGCTGGGTGTGGGTCTCCACACCCAGTATTGTTATGTGGTTACCGGGGAATCGAACCCGGGCCCTTGCGCTTGCAAGACAGGCGCCGGAACCACTGAGCTAACTCCCCGGCCCAAATTTGGCCAATTATTGTGACTGACAGGTTGAGAAAGGTAGCGTTGGCTGTTGTATACAATGTAGGAAGTATTGGTGAACCTGATAAAAAATGTTAGTGAGGTGGTCGGTGCAGAATGTATACACACATCTCCTGCTGTTCAGGCTAAAAACCTTGTTTTCTTTGATGCTTGGTTTTCCTTTGTACCTACAATAAATCTGTCAGAAAACTGTGTCAACTCCACCTTTAAAATATATCCACAATCCGATCACTTCTCACTTGTTTCCACCTCTACAGAATGTCCAGAAGTAGAGTGGGTTTGAAGAGAGTGGGTCTAGATATTGTGCATCAGTAGTTGCTGACGTTATAAGGGCATCCAGTTACCATGTGCTCCTGATGAGAAAACATCTTGATGGGGCAGTGGGGAGAGATTAGCTATTTCTAAACTAGATGAATCTCTGTAAGACAAATAAATTACTAAATTCCTAGATATAGAAACAGAGCTGAGCCTATTAGATGAAAATCCGCTGTACCATAGATAAATAAAATATGGTGTGTCCATATAGTAAATATTACTTGACACTGAAAAGGAGTGATATACTGGAACATACCACAATAGGGTGAACCTTGAAAATGTGAAAGATTGTAGATCACATATAATTTTATTTATGTGAACTATCTAGAAAAGGCAGATCTATACAGATAGAATGTGATGGGTTGACTAGGACTGCAAAGAGGAAAATGAGAAGAGTTACTGCTATAAGTGGAAAATGGAAAGTTATTGCTAAATGGTGTTGGTTTCGTTAGAGGGTAGTGAATTTCTAAAGCTGATATTGTATAATTGCTAAAAACCATCGAAAACTACAACTTAAAAGTGAATTTTATAATGTGTGAATTATAGCAATAAAACTATAGAAATGAGCATTGTGTACTTTGGGATATGCTTATGCTTTTCTATATTAAAAAGCTTTCACAAGAGTATAGAAGGGCCAGGGATTTAGCTCAGTGGTTCCAGTGCCTGCTTTGCAAGCACAAGGTCCTGAGTTCAATCATGGATCACTTCCACAAAAAAAAAAAAAAAAGAAAAGAAAAGAAAAGAAAGAAAGAAAGAAAGAAAAAAAACATGGTAAGAGAACAATCATAGGCAACAAATGTGGGCAGCGCCTTATATGAATTTTTTTTTTCTTTCCCTACAAAGAACCTAGAGCAAAGTGGCAGCAAGAGGGGTGAGAGTATAGGAATGACTTTGTGTGGCTAAAATGGGACACACAAGAACATGTTCGCGTGGGAGGACTGATACTATAATACAGAAAAATTACTGCTGTAGGACAAAAAGGATAAGAAATGCCTTTGAGTAGACCTGGATTTATTACTTAACTTTTTTGTATTACCTTCTTTATTGTCTATAAGGATTTTTACATGAGAGTTCTTTAACTTCATATTCTAATCCTATTGGATGTTTGGGCTTTACCCCCACGTTTTTTGTATTCAAGAGTTTTTATTCATTGAGTGTTCTTATTTCATAAATCTCATTTTTCCTTTTTTAAAATTATTGTTTGCAAAGATTACTTCTGCTTGCATTATGTCTGTTACTAGTAGGTAGTTCCTTTTTTTTGTTGTTTGTTTTGGTCCCTGATTCCCTTATTAGTATCTTACTGATCTAGCTGAATACTCTTCTTAAGAAAGAAGCACTAAAAGCTGATTAAAAGCTTTGTGTGCATAGACGGAGCTTGTCAGCTGGTGAACTTCACTGTGCTGTGATCAGGTGAGAGGCCTTGACCTCGTGTGCTGCTAGCAGTGCCCAGCCAAGGTTGCTCATTCTTCTGGAGTGGGATGGAACAGGTGGGATGGAAAACACAGCAGGTGATGCAGTACAAAATTGATACTGTTAATTTGCAATGAGTGTTGATTTTTGGCAGTGAATGCAGCAGCTTTAGGAGAAGGGAGAATTGATGAGGGGTTAAAGGGAAGTCTGGAAAAGGGTTCATTGTGGTATATTAGCTGTGCCTATCTAAAGGAGCCTGCCTAGCAAGTGCAAGGTCCTGAATTTGATCTCTGGTACCAAAAACAAACCATCAAAGCTAGACCTATACGGTAGGTCTTTGAGAATGATTAAAATTTAATTTGGTAGGATCTTTTAAGTTGGACAGAAGAACTAAGATGAATGTAACTTCAAGGGCAAGCTGAGGGCAAGGAAAGGATTCAAACAGGTGACAAGGAAAAGCTACTGAGGTCCTGTAATTCATGATTACTGAAAATGATTATACTTTTTAAAAGAATATTATGAGGAAAATAAGATTTTGAGAATTAATAGATAATAAGCATTGGTTTAAACTAAATTCTGTGATTTTTGCTTTTCAGTACAAATACAGAGACCTAACTGTACGTGAAACTGTCAATGTTATCACTCTATACAAAGATCTCAAACCTGTATTGGATTCATATGGTGAGTTTATCTACTAAGAACCCTCATTACTCTGCCTTGAGCTTACAGTCTTTTAATGATTGTAGTTTTTTAATTTCACTGGTTTTTCAGTTGTAGATTAAACCTCTACCTGGTATAATTATCAGGAAATATGAAATTATAAGTTCTAATCATATTTGCCCAGTTCTTTAAAGGTTTAACAACCCACTAGTACACAAATAGACCGAGGAGGGATTCCCCCATCACCACTACTGCCCTCACCGGGGCCTCCCACATGTTAGGCAAGTACTCTACCACTGAGCTACAACCCCTTTTTATTTTGAGACAGTCTTATAAGTTGCCCAAGCTGGGCTTGGACTTGTGATCTTCCCCCTCAGCTTCCTCAGTTACTGTGGCAGCTGAGATTTTAAGCATGTTATAGCTGGCCAGGAAGGACTGTGTGTGAGCCTGTGTGTGTTGCTGTGCTGAGGGCAAGCACATTATCACTGCGCTGTCCTTCAGGTTATAGGAGGGAATTTTAAAGATAGTTTACTCTGTCATTTTCCAAAGTGTTATCTGAGACACCAAATTATGAAGGATGTTAGGGGAAAGGATATGGGGTAAGACTAAAGGGAGAATTCTGTGGTTAAGTTTGACCAGTTGTGGATTAAATAAAATCAGGTGGGTTTTGGCCAGCTGCAGTGGCACAGGCATGTAATACCAGCTGCTCAGGAAGCTGAGGCAGGAGGATTAATTGCCCAGGAATTCTAAGTCTACCCTAAGCAATATAGCAAGACTCCCTTTTAAAAAACAAAAAAGTTAAATGCATTTCACTGTTGAAAGATTTCTCACCACTTTTAATATGCTAATATGTAGTATATCACAAAGAACAGAAAGAATATATTGTATAGTGTATACTAAAGGTACTTAACTACTAGCAGCCTTCCCCAATAGCATGTCTCTGTATTCCCAGAAATATATCTTGCAAATCTATATTCTGAACTACCCCTTACATTTTATAGATGCAGAAAATATTTTTGAGTATGGTCTTTAATTCTGTATAGTAAGTAAGCACCAATCTGTCTTTACTTTTAGAGTTTACATCAAATATGATATCACGTAGAGTTTTTCTTTTAAAAAAAAAAACAAAAGCATTATTTTCTGTCCACACTGAATCCTAATACTATCTCTTCAACTATATCCTTGAAAACAGCTAGCATGCCAGGGCTGAAAACCTGTGCTACCTTCTATTAATAAAGCCCTCACTGTAAAGATAGGGAAGTAGCTGAGAAATTCTGATTTCCACTCACCCTAGGGCTTTGAAAACAGAGAAGTGGAAGGCCACAGAGCCAGGCGGTGGTTCTGCATCTTCGAAATGCAGAGGCGTGAACTAGAGTCCTCTCCCAGACCTAGGGTACAACTCCCCCTCATCATCCACCTCCCTTATTTCTGTATATATGCTGTACTGTGGTATTTTGATCTGCAAAAATACTAATACTACCAAAATTAAAGTTAGTAATTTTAAAACTGAAAAGGCTTTAGTACAGAGAAAAATTATTGAGGCTGGAACTTTATTGTAACCATATAGTTTTTGCTGCATACTAAAGGATAAATATATTCATCAGTCACTTCGTATGGCTAGACCAAAAGCAAACCATATCATCAAAATGCTTTTAGAGTAAATAAAGCTCTAAACCTAAATAAAGTTTTGTCATTTTAAAATACACGAAATCAGAATAAATTACGACAGGTTTTAGAGCCCCTAAGTGAAAGAACCGAGATTCAACATTGTAGTTCCTTGTATTTATATTGTGCATTATAGCTTTTTCCTTGTATGGTACATTGTTGATTTCAAATCATTAAAATTATATTGTTTTATAAAACATAAATTATGTGCCTTTATTAATCAGTTAATGATAGAAAAATACATGTGATATGAGAAATACATATTGAAAGAAGCTATCTACAGTAACTGTGTAAACTTTGTCCTTTCTTAGACTTTAATAGTGTGGTTTGATACTCCATTGAGACTGAATTGCAGTGAGTAGGGACATATACCAGGGGACTGATAAGACATGATACCAGGGTAATTTGTAGTATGGTGACAATTGAGGGTGGCTTTGGGGGGAGTTTTGTTGTTTATGCTGCTGGGGATCAAACCATGGCTTGATCATGCTACCACATGAACTCTACCACTGAGTTACACCCCCAGCCTGGATAGTGATTTTTAAAATAGTTTTAGAATTATATTAGTTGGACACCAGAAACTCCTCTATTTACTGGAACTGTAGCACTCACAAGCATTTTTAAGTAAGTTAAAGTATCTTTTCTTTATTCATTGAGGAGCTGATCCCATTGAGTGATGGAATAGAGGACCCTTTGTTATTGGACAGAATGGATGATACATTAACAAGTTAGCCCACTTTATGGATAATAAAGAATTTTAACCAGCATTTCCAAAAGAGTAACTTACAACCGAGTCTCTATAAAAAATACTCTTAATAAAAAAACTTTAAAATGCTCATGATTAAATCTTTGTTCTCTTCTTTCAGTTTTTAATGATGGCAGTTCTAGGGAACTAATGAACCTCACTGGAACAATTCCTGTGCCTTACAGAGGTAACTGTTACATTATGTATGTTTCCTGTACAGCCGTATTTGATGACATGATAAGTCAGTCCCCAAAGATTGATAAGGAAATTGAACCTATTTACTCATGACTTTCATTGTGCTAAAGAGATTTTAACTTCTGCCCTAGTTGAACTTCATGTGGCAGCAGCACCTCACATTTTCAGCTATTTAAAAAGTTTCTTACCAAGAGATAGAAGTAAATATGTGCCTTATTGCACTGGCAGAATTTGTCAGAATCTTAGAACTAAAACAGGGAGTGAGACCTCTGTCTCCATAAGTCAGCTGTTGATTTCACCCAGGTATTTTGGGGGAGGGGAGCAAATTTTATCTAAACCAAACTTCCACCCTCATCTTCTCCCCCACCCCCCAATACTGGGGACTCTAAACCTTATGCCTGCTGGACTTCACCACTGAATTATACCCCCAACTTCCCTCAAGTAGTTTTCACGTGGCCTAACTAGTTTATAGGCCTAACTCGTTCTGAAGAAATCTCCCATTGTCACAAAGCAGAGAATTCTGGATGGTGGAAATAAACTTAAATACAGTAAGCCCAGGGATGGTTTCATGAGAGTGGGGAGGGGTGCAGGTTTCAGGATGATTCAGAGGGGTGAGAAGACCAGGATACCCCACATGCACAGCTCACGGGAGGCTGTCATGTCCGTGGGTATCCAGCGCTGGTGCTGGTGCTGCTGTGACAGGCCTGCAACAAAGTAATGTCACTGGGTCTGTAAGTATGGATAGAGCTTTACTTGCTTGTCCATCGCTCGCCTCCTGCTGGTTCCTGACATCCCAGAGACCTGTGGGTTGGGGACCCCCTATTAGCATATATCTTGTTGGAGCTTTTTTGTTATTGTTCAATGTAAAAGTATCTTTAGGTTAAAAAAAAAAAAAAAAACACCAAATTCTCGCAGTTATCTGATCTGCATCTAATTTATGTTAGCTGATTCATACGAGTTTTTTGAGCTTTAAACATAAAGACTGTGATTTGTGTTCAATATATTATTAACTGTTTTATTTTTTGAGAAAGAATAACTTCAGTATTTCATTTTAACTATGTATAGTTAAATTTCTCAGCTAAGACAGATTCTGTTTCATAAAGAGAAGGGGATGATATCATAGGTTTTGAATGATTAACACTGCAGATACCTTATGCACTGGTGAAGCTAGGACACTCGTTAGCAATTGACTGTTAGATTGGATTTTTTTTTTTTTTTTGAGACAGCTTCTCTTTTTGTAGTTCAGGCTGGCCTTGAGCTCAGCCTTGAATTCACAGCAGTCCTCCTGCCTCTGCCTCCCAAGTGCTGGGATTATAGGTTTGAGCCACCATGCCTGGTACTGTGGTATATGGTTCTAATTGCTGTTGGGTATGAATCTCCACATCCATCTTGTATATGGTTACTGGGGTTCGGCCCTTGCACTTGCAAGGCAGGTGTTGGAACCACTGAGCTACATCCCTGGCCCTGGATTGGATTTTATAAACGGACTTTGGGCAAGAGAATGGCAAGTCTGTCTTCCAGTACTACTCTGTTATAGCACCTTAATCTTTATTCTTTCTTTCATTTCCCTTCCCAGCATGCCTTACTCACTGAAATGATAAGAGTCATTGTAAGAATACACTGGCTGAGATTATTTCTGATGATTACTCCTATAGATTTATAATACCAGGCAGATACCAACAGAGTAGTGATCAGTTAGCTCCTTCGTCCTGCCTGTGTCTTTTACAAACTCAGTATTTGAGGACCTAATCTTAAGTAGAACTTTGAAGCAAAGTATTTCTTTGGTTTTGTGTGTCTAGTGTGTATGTTATGTAACTAGCTCTCTCTCTTCCTTATCTATTAAACTATTATTGAAAAATAATAAACATAAAGTGACTGAAATTTTCTCTTTCTCTCAGGTAATACATATAATATTCCAATATGCCTGTGGCTGCTGGACACATACCCATATAATCCCCCTATCTGTTTTGTTAAGCCTACTAGTTCAATGACTATAAAAACAGGAAAGCATGTTGATGCAAATGGGAAAATATATCTTCCTTACCTGCATGAATGGAAACACGTAAGTATTAAAAGGATTCTGTGAATTCACTGTATTGTATGTTTTGCTTACTAACATTTGCTCCCTGTAATACTCAGTAGGATTCTAGGAATATTAGATAAGTTCAGATAATGGATTAAACACCAACTCTCAAAAAAGATTAAACATTAAAAACAGACTCTTAAGTGGTTCCAGTGTCTGCCTGGCAAGCACAAGGTCCCGAGTTTGATCCCCAGTACCAGATACCACAATGCCAAGCATGGTGGCAGTTTCAAGACTATGATCTCAGCACTCAGGAGGGAGAAACAAGAGGATTGCCATGAGTTCAAGGCTAGCCTGGGATGCATAATAAACTCAGGGCTAGCCTGAACTATAAAGCAAGACCCTGTCTCAAAAAACAAAAAAAAAAGACTCTAAGAAATGTACCTTGTATCTGTATAAAGCTTTGAATTTACAAAACATTATTTTATTTGCATGACTTGAACTTTTAAAAATTGTTTATATTGTAGAAAATAGGTTAAAAATACACTAGTAGAATATATTTGTTGAACTCGGGTGACTTTATTCAAAGCAGTCCTTTCAAGAATAATAGTTGCGGTGGGGCCGGAGAATTAGCTCAGTGATTCCAGCGCCCTGTTTTGCAAGCACAAGGGCCCGGGTTCGATTCCCCGGTAACCACATACAGTATTGGGCGTGGAGACTCACGCCCAGTACCACAAACCACAGTGCCAGACATGGTGGCTCACGCCTGTAATCCCAGCACTCGGGAGGCAAAGGCAGGAGGATTGCTGTGATGTGAGTTTGAGGCTGAGTTTAGGGCCAGCCTGAACTACAAAGTGAGACCCTGTCTCAAAATAATAATAATAATAATAGTTGGTAACTTCTTTTTCTGCCTCTGATGTTCTAATTAGCACACCAGTGATCCTGCCAGAAATACCTCATGCCAGATAAAACACAGACAGCATCTGTTGGAAAACTTTGGAAAGCTGTTGAAGTAGTCAGGACTTGAAGGAGCAAGATTCTCTAGGGAAGGGAACTGTAAAAAAGACAAGCTAACATTTTGCCCATAACTTCCCAGCTGGTGGTATTTACTGATTCTTCATTCCAGCGGAGAGCTGAGAATCTGGACAGAGGGCTTTAGCTGAGAAACTGAGAAGCTGGCAGTTTCAAGCAACCAAAAACGGCTGAAAAAGACAGAAGTTGCTGTTCTCTCTACCAAGTAGCTAGGACTTTAGGATCCAAGATTTGAGAGAGAAGGAGACTACAGAGAATTGAGTCAGATCCCCTCAAGATAAATGCTAAATTCCTAAACTTCAAAGATGCTAAAAAACATCAGAAAGCCTCTGAAACATACAGCCAAATTCTGAGCAGCCTCAGGCTGAGGATGCAGTTGGAATTTACAACCTTACCAAGAAGTAAAGATCCAAGGAGGCTCTTAGCTGCCTCACTGGAAAATATATTTTAGGAAAGGGCACATAGAGGTAGAACAAGCCTTACAAAACCCAACCATGAGCTAACTGAGTCCTTGATATTATTAAAATTATCCTGAGTATGTCTGCTTGCTTCAGAAGAGGGTAAATTCTTACTAAAGTAAAATAATATAGATTCCTTTGACTCTTCATAAACAGTGTCCAGCAGACAGTATAAAAGTATCAAGCACAGGGCCGGGGATTTAACTCAGTGGTTCCAGTGCCTGTCTTGCAAGCGCAAGGGCCCGGGTTCGATCCCCAGAAACCACATACCATACTGGGCATGGAAACTCACTCCAGCAGCAACCAGTACCACATACCACAGTGCCAGGCATGGTGGCTCACGCCTGTAATCCCAACACTTGGGAGGCAGAGGCAGGAAAATTGCTGTGATGTGAGTTGGAGGCTGAGCTCAGAGCCAGCCTAAACCACAAAGCAAGACCCTGTCTCAAAAAAAAAAAAAAAAAAAAAACCTTAAAAAAAAAAAAAAACTATCAAGCACATCAAGAAAGACCCAGGAGGAACAAAGGCATAAAAATATACTTCCCCGCCTTTGGGCTCAGCATTTACATTCACAAACACAAGGAAAGATATTAGAACAGTGGAAATGAGCAAGATTTCACAGGACACTTGAGAACTATTATTTATTGTTATCATCCATAAAACTGGAGAAAATGAAAAAATTGAGCAAATTTGTCAAAATTGAACAAATGAGATGACTTTGGTTCTTGCTGGCAAATTGTAACCTGCTACTAACTTTTATCAGATGGTTAAATAAGGTGATTGGCCCTTCAGAAACTGATGAGTTCAAGGAAGGAGTATTTAAGATGAGAACTACAGAAAACAAGTAAAAATAGAACCATCAAATAATTCAGTTTCAACAAGTTTACATAACGTAGTTTGTCTTAAATTAATGATCAGTGAATATTTGACAAAAAAAAAAAATTAGCAAGGGCCGGGGATTTAGCTAAGTGGTTCCAGCGCCTATCTTGCAAGTGCTAGGACCTGGGATGGATCCCCGGTAACCACATACATTGCTGGACGTGGAGACTCACGCCCAGCAACAACCAGTATCACATACCACAGTGCCAGGCGTGGTGGCTCACACCTGTAATCCCAGCACTTGGGAGGCAGAGGCAGGAGGACTGCTGTGATGTGAGTTGGAGGCTGAGCTCAGGGCCAGCCTGAACTACAAAGCGAGACCCTGTCTCAAAAAAAAATTAGCAAGCAGTGTGGAAAAATAGGTACTTGATTTATAGCTATTATTAGAAAGAAAGATGATCCTTTAACAGTTTCTTTTTTTGAACCATAATCCAAGCAATTTCCAAGCTAGTCAACCTACAATTTTAGTTCATAACACTATCCGTAATAAAAATTAAGAACACGTTTCCAAGGTTTATCTTTTCAAATATTAAATAATATTGTGGCTAGAGTTTATACCCATCCTTAAGTTTATACTGTAATACTTGACTTGACAATAAGGTAAGTTTTGGTTAGCTCTGTGGAATCAGATGAAGAATTTTTCAGTATACTGCTTTGGTTAATGCTCTTGTGTACCTGAATCAAGAGCCGTGCTACTGATATTCAAATAACTATTAAAAACTACAAACTTTTATTAAAATAATTAATTTAAATGGCATTTTTCATGATTGGGGTCCTATAAAGAAAATTGTTAAACTGAGTTCAATATTGACGAGAAATAGCCAAACTGCCTTTTCACCAAAAAGTGTTTCTATAGTTGACAAGAATTCGTTTTCTTTGGCAGCCTCAGTCAGACTTGCTGGGCCTGATTCAGGTCATGATTGTGGTGTTTGGAGATGAACCTCCAGTCTTCTCTCGTCCTGTTGTTTCAGCATCCTATCCACCATACCAGGCAACAGGGCCACCAAATAGTAAGTAATTTGAGAAATATTTAGGAATAGTAAGTGAAATTGAGATTTGACTATAAAACTTAGAGAAACAGAAGTAAAGAGCCCTCTAAAAATTTTGGTAACTTTGCTTTTTAGCTTGTCAAGATAATGGAGTTTTTGGAAGTATTCTGAGGCCTCACATCTGCATGTACAGATTCCTACCAAAGGCTGGCATTTGGGCTTCCATTTGTGGGTAGTAATCTAAGTGTGTGTGTGTGCTGGATTCCAAGATGGAGGAGAAAGTCTGAAATACAGCTAGAATTTTTTAAATTATGCATGCCATGGAATAGCCTTCTTTGATCATCTTGGAAATAAATATAACTTAAAAGGTAGTTTGGCTTCTCCTTTCTCTTCACATTTCCAGGATTAGTGTTGTGGATAAGAACTAATTGTAAGGTCAGCTAAATCATTCATGTTGAGCTATTCCAGGTGTACAAAATTGGACATCTAGCTTTCAGCTTTCTTCTCTTTAGTACATCCAATTCATGATTTTATCTTGCTTGAGGGGAGAAGGTAACCAATTCTTATCTAGTTGATATGTATCAGCTTTATTGTCTTTAAAACAAAATTCTTACTGGTACTTTAAAATGACCCTGAATAATTTGGGAATTGGTTGTACTCACTTGTTTTTACTTTGCTAAATCTGTACTGATTTTACAGTGCCTTGAGCTTTTTTTTTTTTTTTTTTTTTTTTTTTTTTTTTTTTTTTTTTTTTTTTTTTTTTTTTTTTTTTTTTTTTTTTTAATTTAAGAGTGCAGTTAATCAAACTTACTTGTCTTGTAAGGTGAATTATGTGAGCTTTCATTTTCTTTTTTTCTGTGGAAAATCACCTTCTTTTTAATCCACTCTTTGAGGAGCTTCTTGATTTATGAGCAAATGGGAATCTAACAGAAGAACTTTAACTGCTTTCCCAACTTCCTGGAATAAGTTCAGTTGTAGAATTAAAGATGGCAGTGATTGGGGTGGGGATGTAGCTCAGCAGCATAGTGCCTGTCTGGCCAAGAGTATGGTCCTGAGTTCAATCCCTGATACTAAAAAAGAAAAGATACCAGTGATTCTTTTGGATCAGAAATTGTTTTTATCTTTTCAATTCTTTTAGTTTTTTGACATAGGGTCTCGCTTTGTAGTTCAGACTGGTCCTGAGCTCACTATGTAGCCCAGGCTGGCCTCGAACTCAAAGCAATCCTCCTGCCTCTGCCTCCTGAGTGCTGGAATTACAGGTGTGAGTCACCAGGCCCAACAGTGAAGTGTGTAGTACTGAGGATCAAACTTGGGACTTTGCACTTGCCAAGTAGACGCCAGACCACTGAGCTAAATGCCTGGCCTTATTTTTTTCTTATTAAACACTGTTTTCTGGTGCCCAGAAGAGAATATTGCTTCCTAGAGCTTAAAATACCAAATACTGTATATTCTAGTCTCATCACTTTTGTTTATCTGCTCAAAATATAGGCATTGGCCACATAAGACAAAGGTAAGCTTTTCAGAAAGTTAGGCAGTCTCTTAAACAAGAGTTTTCCCCTAACTATGAGTTTTATATTAACTTTGGAAAAGAGGCCACACTAAGGAATTATTGCAGTTTTGTTTTGTTTTGTTTTGTTTTGTTTTGAGACAGGGTCTCGCTTTGTAGTTCAGGCTAGCTCTGAGCTCAGCCTCAAACTCACATCACAGCAATCCTCCTGCCTCTGCCACCCGAGTGCTGAGATTACAGGCGTGAGCCACCACGCCTGGCACTGTGGTATGTGGTACTGATTGCTGCTGGGCGTGAGTCTCCACGCCCAGGATTATTGTATGTG
Organism: Petromus typicus; assembly: GCA_004026965.1. Taxonomy (NCBI): domain Eukaryota; kingdom Metazoa; phylum Chordata; class Mammalia; order Rodentia; family Petromuridae; genus Petromus; species Petromus typicus. The sequence continues at coordinate 13,601 of PVIR01024350.1, read as the reverse complement.
GTTATCGGGGATCAATTCCAGGCCCTTGCGCTTGCAAGACAGGCGCCGGAACCACTGAGCTAAATCCCTGGCCCTATTGCAGTTTTTATACTTAATATAATCCATAGTATTGCCCATCCATTCCAGTTTTAATATGTTTTATACAATTAGACAATACATATTATTATTGGATATCATAAAGGAATTGAAGTCTGAATTCCATCCCTTGACATACACCTATAAATGAAGAGACAAGAAATTTAAACACATACTTAAATATGTATAATTGAAAAATCCTATACTTATATTTGAGAAATTACATGCTTCTTATTATCATTTCTTAGAACATTTTTTTCTTTTAAGATTATTAAGCTGGTAGGAGATGAGTCATATTAATAAACAGTGTTGTAGCCAGGCACAGTAGCATGTGCCTATGGTCCCAGCTACTTGCAAGGCTGAGGCAAGAGTATCTCTTGAGACCTATAGTTCAGGGCCAGCCCAGGTAGCCTAGCATGACTATTAAAAGAGTTTTTAAAAGTGTCTTAAAAAAATAAATAAAAACTTTGTACTAAAACCTCATTTTTTTTTAGAGGGGTATGGGATCAAACTGAGGGCCTTTGTCTCACCAGGCAGATTGTGGCACCATTGAGCTACTGGTCCCTAAAACTCCATCTTTAGATAACAAAAATAACCCACATTTATTGAGTAGTAATTATGAATCATAGTTAATAAGTACAGTAAGTCTTGGACAACAAACAAATTTTGGGACAATGTTCAGATGTCTGATTTGTTTGTAAGTCTGACAGAGTGAGTCTTATACATTTTTGACACAAACATACAGTGTAAAAATATAAAAAATCAAAAATAGTGTAAATCAACTCTTTTTACTTTTACAGTCACCTAAAAAGTATAGTGTACAGTACAGTATATTTGTAAATAAACTCAGTTCAATCTCATTTCCACTTTTGTTTCTATAGTTACTGTTTTTTGTTGTTTGTACTGGGGATTGAATGCAGGACTTGAAGCTTGCCGGGCAGGGCAGTTCTACTGAGCTACATCCCCAGCCCACCACAGTTATTGCTTTGTACTTCCCGCAGTCCCGCCATGTCACCATTGCTTTTCCTCTTGTTTCCGGGCACCATGGGCTCTGACTGACTGCTGTACTACAGTACACTGTTGCACCACACAGTAAGCAACAGCACAACTGTGACAGTGTCCCGCAGACACATGAGCTACTTCCATGATTTGTATCTGTAAATATTCATAATGAGAAGTTCATCTGTATCTGCAAAAGTCCCCAACTCAAATACTCATCAGTCAGGGACTTACTGTATGAAATGCAACATTCTCATTTAGTCACCATAGTTACCTCATATATAAAATATATTAATATCCCATTTGATTCTGGCTCCACAATCACTTCTTCCTCTTCTCTGTTTTCTTGCCAGACTTGGATCCAAATGATGCTTCATATTTCCCTGTGTTGAAATGTAAAAGCTTTGTTGAAATCAGTTAACTTTTTAGGACTTAGAAAAGGAAAATTGCTAGTCATTATACACCCTAACAACTGGGGTAAGGACTTCTAGTAGGCGGCCATTATTGACAGGAGCCAGCACACTGCTCCTGGCCACCGCCCACTCCAGGTGTAGACAACTCCCTTCCTAGAAAATGCCGCACATAGCACTCTGCATGTACCTGTTAGTACAGTTGATGCAGGGTGGACATGTAGCAAGGTCGTTCTTGCTTATTCTTTGCTTATCTTCCAGTTAGACTGCAAGGAACTTCAGGCCAGGTAGTCTTCTCCCCTCAGCTTTTTCCAACAGATCCTTGTTCTTATTACAGAGAAGACACTAAAATTTTTATCAGTTAATTCATCATTGTATTCAATGAAAAAAGTTTCACTAAGAAAATAAATTGATTCTCAGCACACACCATTGCCACTTAAGGTCAAAATTACCTTTTCATTCTGTGCTGATTAGTCTCTTGGCACCGCTGACCTTAGTTCTAGGCCATAGTGTTCTCTTTAAAAAGAATGTGTAAGGCATTCTTTTAAAATGACGGGCCAGGCATGGTGGCTTATGCTTTTGAACCCAGCACTCAGGCAGTGAGGCAGGAGAACTGCTTCGAGTTCAAGGCCAGCTTGGACTACATAGTGAGTTCAGGGTCAATCTGAATTAAAAATAAAAAGATAAATAAAATGGCAAGATTTCACCTTTTTCCCTGTTTTTTTCCAAGCTTTTGTTTTTAACCAATCTAATAAAACTTGAATGTAAATTTTGAGTAGTAATTCTCATACTGATTTAAAGTCCTAAGGTTCTCAAGCAAGCCAACGAAACTAGCGTTGCTTCTTGGTCAACACAGCCTTCAGAGAACTATCAAAAGATATCTTAAATGTAATAAAGAAGCCACTCTCTTAAGAAGCTGATCTTTGACCAAATGACACCAGAATTACCTTCTGCTAAATTACAGATTGAACCATATCTTGTCCCAAGTTACAGGTCCTTGAGAGCCAATCAAGCTGACAAACTTGAGCTGTTTGCCAGTTATTTCTTGTTGAGTTTTTCATAAGTACTATAATTCACATTTAATGACCAGAGAATTATGCTTGAAGTAGATAAATAACATGGGTCAAATACTTATTTTGTTTTGAAGCTGAGATTTGGATTCCCATGTGAAATTTTGCTGTGGTTTTGACACTGATGTATATCTGACTTGATAGCCTTCATATTTCAGGACTGTGTATATTATTTTAAAATGTTAAAAATTGTTTTTAGCCTCCTACATGCCAGGCATGCCCGGTGGAATCTCCGCCTACCCACCTGGATACCCTCCTAACACCAGGTAATGAAAGATTACACTTTGAATAAGTGTATTTGAAATTCTAATAGATTCTGAATCAAAATAATAGTTACCAACAAGGGTGTTAAATTCAGTTAAGATGCAATCTGTAGAAGATAAAAGTTGGTGTATTGGTAGAATTTTATGATGTGTGTACATAGTGTGAAAAGAATATTTTTTCTGGTCTAGAGAAATGGAGCTGCACTTTATTTGTAGAGAGGAAAGGGGCAGGGTTGGTAATGACGGTGATTCTAGTTGATTTTGGACCTTAAAATCAATGGACCTTGCCAGATTTTTATAAGCTTTGTATATATAGTGTAGATAGTTGAAAGTTTTTTTGTTTTTTTGTTGTTTTGGTTTGGTTTTGGCTTTTAGAAACAGAGTCTCCCTGTAAAGTAAACCCTTCCTTTGTCTTTAGCTAAAATTGATTTTCCACGGTCTGTCTCCAGGACTTCTACTTGACATTTATTTCTTTTTTCCTGTGTCAGGATCATTTACAGGAATCTTGCCCTATGTGATTATTTGCATCTTGGCATAGGTATATAGCTCCTACATGAAGCACTTACAAATGGTGCCTTGAATATAATAAACAGTAAATTTTGAATGGGTACATAGAAAAAAGAATATGCGTGTGGAAAAATTTCTTTCCAAAAACACTTAAAAAGAATTTAAAGTCTTGAAAAAGATGTGCTTCACAGGGCAAATTGTTTAGTATTCTACAAAAATAGAAAATAACACTTCTCAAGAAAATGCATTATCTCTGAATATGGAGAATGATCATAAAGGGGAAATGAAGCAAACTAAGGAAGATCTCAGGAGTTCTATGAAGTTAGTATCTGTGAGGCTAGGAGAATTTTGTGCCAAGTTAAAGAAAAATTCAGTAAGATGATCATAGATTATCTTTGAAAAGCTGTGTAAAATGGGAGTAATGGACTCCCCAAAAAAGAGCAGTTTATGCCAGTTTTCAAATGGTAGATGCAGAAATTTGAGTAAGACATTGTTTCCTATATAGCACAGGTTACTAAAGAGACTATTTAGTAGTCTCAAGAACGTATCCACTAGGAACAAAAGTGCTTAACTTTTGCACTGTTTTTGGTACACAGAATCAAACTCAAAGCCTCGAACTTGCCAGGCAGGCGCTGCACTGATGAGCTACATCTCTGGCCCAACTTTTGCACTTTGATTTTGCTTTGTACTGGTAGATAGGAGGGTACTATGATTACATTGAATCTTCAGCAAGTCATACACAAAATTTTTCATCCAGACAAGTTATAAAGTATGAGCACAAATAGATTCTTGGAGCCACTGCACTGAAAAGAGGTTACTAAAAAAGGATTGCTTCAGGGCTCTGGGCTGGCTCTTTCAATCAGTAATTTTAATGGACTAGTAGAGGGCATATTCATCAGAATTACCAATGTCATATACCTGAGTAGTTAGTATAGCTAAGGTATGATTAATCAAGAATTAGCGTCCATGGATGCCCGGGAGTTAGCTCAGTGGTTCCGGCGCCTGTCTTGCAAGCGCAAGGGCCTGGGTTCGATTCTCCGGTAACCACATAACAATACTGGGTGTGGAGACCCACACCCAGCAGCAACCAGTACCACATACCACAGTGCCGGGCGTGGTGGCTCATGCCTGTAATCTCAGCACTCGGGAGGCAGAGGCAGGAGGATTGTGATGTGAATTTGAGGCTGAGCTCAGGGCCAGCCTGAACCACAAAGCGAGACCCTGTCTCAAAAAACCTAAAAAAAAAAAAGAATTAGCGTCCAGCTAAATGTTAGCTAGTAATCATCCTGCTTGCCTTTTTCCTCTGTGTTTCAAAGGAAATACTGACAAACTGATGCACAGAAGAAAGAGATTAGATCTGAAAATCATCTTCTATGAAAGAAAGTTAAAGGAGTTAAGAATGTTTAAAAGACTGAGGATGGGGCTGGGAGGTTAACCCAGTGGAACACACACCTGCCTCACAAGCACAAGGTCCCAAGTTCTATCCTTGGTATCAAAAAGACTAAGGAGGAAAAATTTAAAAATGTGTCAGGAGGTTAGGACCATTATTTAGAAGTTACATATAAATGATATTTAGCATTCAATGGAGAAAGATAATCTTTTGTTAGGAACACTGTACTGTAATGCTGCTTTATTTTTCATTTTGAGAACAGGTCTTAGAAGATCACTGAGTTGCCAGGAATGTAACTCAGTGGTGCCACACCTGCCTGGCAAGCGTAAAGATCCTGCATTTGATTCCTGGTACCAGGAAAAAAAGTCACTTGAGTTGCACAAAGCTTAAATGTGGAATCCTCCTGCTTCAGCTTACCAAGATTGGTAGGATTGTAGACATGCACTCAGGCCAGCTTGTTACTGTTGGATTTTGGCTTTAAAAATACTCTGGTTGACAATGCTGGGCATAGTAACTCATGCCCACCAACAGTCAGTACCACATACCACAGTGCCAGGTATGGTGGCTCATGTCTTTAATCCCAGCACTCAGGAGGCAGAGGCAGGAGGATTACTGTTGAGTTCCAGGCCCACCTGGGCTACATAGTGAGTGTAGGGCCAGCCTAAACTACTAAGCGAAACCCTAACTCCGAAAAGAAAAAAGAAATACTCTGGCTATTTTCTGCTACTATTAAAGTGATTCAAATAGTAAGGGCCACAGAAGAGCATTTGACCATATACTTTATTTTATTTAAAAAAATTTTTTTTTGGTACCAGGGATCCCAAACTCAGGATCGTGTATTTTAAACTCAGGATGTATTTAAAGTAAATGGCCCATGACCATTTATTTTAAATCCAGGGTCATTAGTGGAATTTCCATAGAATGTTACTTAAATAAACAACTTTTGTTCAAAAATTGTAAATTCATTAACTGGTGAGACAACATGCCAAGTTAACATTATCATACTAAGTGGAGTTCTTAAAAATATTGCTAATCCAGGTGCACACCTGTAATTCTAGCACTTGGGAGATGGAGGCAGAAGAATCACAAGTTCAGTGTCACCCTGGGCTACATACTGAGTTCAAGACCAGCTTAGACTACATAGCAAGAATCTCTCTCAGGAACAAACCAAAATAACCTTCAGTCTTGGGGCATCATAACATTTACTGGTTTTTGTTCTTTAGTGGTTACCCAGGCTGTCCTTATCCACCTGGTGGTCCATACCCTGCCACAACAAGCTCCCAGTACCCTTCCCAGCCTCCTGTGACCACTGTTGGTAAGTACTTTTGTCTTTCTCCACATAAGCAGGGTCAGGGTCTCCTGTTACAAAAAATGCATTTCACTGTTAGACCTTCTTAGAAGAAAAACTCTAATGGTGAAAGTTCTATAATCTACAATGTCAAGTACATGATTTATCATGTAAATAAGCCTTCTAGCAGGAGATTTAAATGGATCTGTTTACCTCTCATCACACTTTGCCATTTGTTACGTATATTTATTGGTCAAATTTGCACATGTTGAGCTGCTACCCGATTTTATGGTTCTATCTAAGCAGATGAGCATCTTTAGAACATCGTAGGTTAATATGAATGAATTAGCTAAGACTTATTGCAGACCAATTGAGTTAGTTTTTTGAGTTACACAAGAGTTGCTTGAAATATTTTCTTCATCAAAAAAATTAAAATGATAAGAGACTAGACTGCAACCTAAATGTGCTACATGCCACTGCCACATCTGTCTTTAGTGTGGTCACCACAGCTTGGTTGTCTTTGTTTCTGCCTAAGGCTGGGAATTTAGCTCAGTGGTTCAGGCGCCTGTCTTGCAAGCGCAGGGGCCCAGACTCGATCTCCCGGTAACCACTTACCATACTGGGCGTGGAGACTCACCCCAGTAGCAACCAGTACCACATACCACAGTGCCGGGCGTGGTGGCTCACGCCTGTAATCCCAGCACTCAGGAGGCAGAGGCAGGAGGATTGCTGTGATGTGAGTTGGAGGCTGAGCTCAGGGCCAGCCTGAACCACAAAGTGAGACCCTGTCTCAAAAAACACCCCCAAAAAACTAAAATAAACTGCTTCTTTCAGGGTCCCCAGTGACCTTTGAGAAGTTAAATCAGTGGCTTGGCTTGTTATGTCTCTGATTTCAGTTTTCCTGTCCTCTGTTTGGTTGCTCCTTCCCTGACACACTGTCCTCCTTGTTTTCCAAGACCACCACCCTTTTGAGGTTTCTGTTCATCTCGGGAGGATCCATGATTAGTCTTCTTCATGTCAGAGCCGAGTCCTTCTTAGTCCTTGGTATTCTTTCTGTCCTATTCCTAGTCATTTCTGTCAGTTTCTTAGCTTTATATGCCATCTCTATGACCATTGTTCCCAAATTTATGTCTCTACCCTGTATCCTTCTCCAGAAGTCCAGCTGTTCTCAGTATCTCCACTTGGATGTTCAAGACACATCTCAAACTCAACATGACCAAAAGTGAAATTTCAGATTTTCTCTACAGCTTTCCTATCATCATTGATATCCACTCCATATAACTTAAAGTCTTTCTCAATTTTTCATTGAGAAATCCTGTTACTTTCAAAATATATCCAGAATCTGATCATCCGTGCTGGCACAGTCACCATTATGTCATCTGAATTACTTCAAGAGCATCCTACAAGGTGTCCCTGCTTATAACATTGGCCATCTGTGTCTATGTTTTTTGTTTTGTTGTTTTAAAACAAGGTCTCACTCTGTAAGACCCACCCTCATCAGTCTGCTCTCACCACTCCTACCACCCCCTTTCACACACACACACGTACTCCTGACATCCTTGCCACTGACTGTTGTGAGTGCCTGAATGAATGCAGGATCCTGTGAAGTTGACTTTTCTGTACAGTTTCTGATAATCTGCAAACTTCCTTAGACCTGATATGGATACCTCTTCCTCCTTATTTTTGACGTTGATACCCGTTAGTTACTGAGGTTACAGTGGCTTGGCTTTGATATATTAAAATAGTTCATTTGGAGAGTGTTTGCTTAGCATGTGAAAGGCTCCCTGTTCAATACCAAGTACTGGGAGGAAAACAGTGCTTCCTTCCTAAGATAGTTCTTTTTCTGCAATGTAATTTAAATGGTTTGAATAAGAACCTAAATGTTGGGAAGTCTTCAGTCCATAGGCAGTGCACAACAAAGCTTGGAAAGGTCTGTATTTTGGCTCAAGTATTGTCGGCCAGGGATTTAGCTCAGTGGTTCCGGCACCTGCCTGTAACTACATACAACAGTGCCAGGCACAGAGACCCATGCCCGCCAGCAATCAGTACCACATACCACAATGCCAGGTGTAGTGCCTCACACCTGTAAATCCTAGCACTCAGGAGGCAGAGACAAGAGGATTGCTGTGATGTGAGTTTGAGGCTGAGCGCAGGGCCAGCCTGAACTATAAAGTAATACCTTGTTGCAAAAAAAAAAATAGTAGTGTATTTTGTGAATGAGTTGCATATAGTAGTTTCATCTGTAGAGAACCTTGATTTATAAAGATCTTTTGTATGTGAACTCATGTATGTTTGTCTCTATATATTTATGGATACTGGGAGTTGAGCTCAGAGCTTATACTTGCCAGATTGGTACTGTTAACCCCTAGCTTCATCCCTGGCCCTGAATACATTTTAGTACTTTATGTATGAAACATTTTGTAGCTTAGATTATTCCCATGTATCAAAAAAATGGACTTGTATGAAAAATGGTATATATAAAATCAGATCTCTCCTATTACTTTAGAACAGGTACTCAAGTCAGCCAGACCCTTTTAGTATTAACTACTGTAATGCAGTATATGCACACCAAAATCATACTTTTAAAATATGACATTTGCAAACCAAAATAAAACGAATTTCAACAAAACTTGAAATCAGAGAGAGCTCTTGAAGACTTTCCATTGTCTAGATTCTGCTGAGAAGTTATTTACAGGTACATGTGACATTAAATTTGTTAATTCATCCCTCTTTTGGTGCTTAGTGTTTAATAAATGAACAAACATTTATACACATAGCAAAAGAAGAAAAGAAAAGCTAATTGGTAATATGCATCAAAACTTAACACAAAGGTCCTTTTCCCTGTTACTGCAGGAGCAGAAGATAGACTGCTTTGTCTGTAATTATATTTTAATGAACTAGTTTGAACACAAGACCTCCCCCAAAATGATGGATATGAATACCAGGTGAGACATTAAGAAGTTTCTTAACCAGCACCACCTCCTTCCCCTCTCAAAAAAGAGGAGGAAGGCAAGCATCGTGGTGGTTACGTGTCTGTAATCCCAGCACTTAGGAGGTTGAGGCAGAAGGATCACTGTGAGTTTGAGTCTATCCTGTGCTAGTAAGTTCAAGGCAGCCTAAACTACCTAATGAGAAATTTGTCCACCCCTCCCCATATCAAAGAGGACATTCAAGAGGTTGGCACTTCCTTAACCTCAATCTCAGCAGAGTGTGCAAGTTTTCTTTGGAAGGTGATTTTAAGAGTCTGTATAGGGCGGGGGATTTAGCTCAGTGGTTCCGGAGCTTGTCTTGCAAGCGCAAGGACCCAAGTTGGATCCAGTAACCACATACAATACTGGATGTGGTGACTCATGCCCATCAGCAATCAGTACCACATACCACAGTGCCTGGTGTGGTGGCTCACGCCTGTAATCCCAGCACTTGGGAGGCAGAGGCAGGTGGATTGCTGTGATGTGTTTGAGGCCGAGCTCAGGGCCAGCCTGAACTACAAAGCGAGACCCTGTCTCAAAAAAAAAGTCTATATAGATGATTATAGTTGATACATAGTTCTGAGTATGAGACTCTAGGCCTTTAAGGTACACACAGTGTGATTTTGATTGATTGTAGTTTAATAATATAACCATATACATTGAGTTTTTTGTTTTATTTAGGGGGGTTATAATAGGAATCTAACTCAGGGTTTGATGTTTGCCAAGCAGGCACTGTGCTGTTGAGCTATATCTCTGCCAGTGTAATAACTTTGTTTATCCTTAGTTTTATTTCATATAGACATGCTTGCTATGTAGTCCAGACTGGCCTTGAACTTGCATTTCTTCTGCCTCAGCCTTCTAAGTGCTGGGATAATAGGTGTGGTGCTTCACCTAAATTTCCAGGGTTTTTTTAATTACTTTTTAAATTTGTATTATCATTATTGTCAATATTATTATTTTGTCTTCCTTTAGGATAACTATGGGTTGGGAGCTATCTGAGCAAGATGTTTAGGGAAATATGTAAATATTTAATTAACAATGCCCTTAATACATAACCTAGGACCCTAGATGTATGAATATCCTTATGTGAAATATTTTTGAACAAAGAACTATATTTTGCCTGGCTGGGGATTTAGCTCAGTGGTTCCAGTGTCTGCCTTGCAAGTGCAGGGTCACAAGTTTGATCCCCAGTAACGACATATAACAATGTTAGGCATGGTGACTCATGCCCACCAGCACTCAGTACCATATACCACAATGCCAGGCGTGGTGGCTCATACCTGTAATCCCAGCACTCGGGAGGCAGAGGCAGGAAGACTGCTGTTAGTTCGAGGCTCACTTGGGCTACACAGTGAGCTCAGCCAGCCTGAATTACAAAAGCGAGACCCTGTCTCAGAAAACAAATAAAAAAGAATTATACTTCGCCAAGGTTCACAGTAATTTATGTAAGAAGAAAAATTGGAGGTTGGGGTTGTAGCTTAGTGGTAGACCCCTTGCCTACCACAGAAAAGGCCTTGGGTTGATCCCCAGCAATAAACTAAAAAGAAGATAGCAGAGGGAGACAAAAGCAGGGGAAAGAACTACGCACCTATACAGCCACACATTCTTATGTGGAATGTTATTTAATTCATGTACTTTTGCCAAAATACCTAAATACTGTAGTTTTTTGTTTGTTTGTTTTTATTTTTAAGAGAGGGTCTTGCATAGTTCAGGCTGGCCTTGAGCTCAGCCTTGAACTAACAGCAATCCTGCCTCTGCCTCCCAAGTGCTGCGATTACAGGCATGAGCCACCATGCCCAGCACTGTGGCATGTGGTACTGATTGCTGGTGGGCGTGAGTCTCCACACCTGGCATTGTTATATTGGTTACCAGATTGAACCTGGGCCTTTGTGCTTGAAAAGACAGGTACCAGAACCACTGAGCTAATCCCCGGCCCAACACTGTGGTCTTAATTATTGGTTTGTTAATGTGGTAGATCCATCCAACAAGGAGCATTCTGGCCTCTGCTATTTACCAGAAAGTTAGTAGTGGTAGTCCCTCTAGTTAAAGGTAATGCCTTACCAAGAGGTTTTTTTTTTTTTTTTTTTTTTTAGGTTTTTTGAGATAGGGTCTCGCTTTGTGGTTCAGGCTTGCCCTGAGCTCAGCCTCAAACTCACATCACAGCAGTTCTCCTGCTTCTGCGTCCCGAGTGCTGGGATTACAGGCGTGAGCCACCACGCCCAGCACTGTGGTATGTGGTACTGATTGCTGCTGGGGTGAGTCTCCATGCCCAGTATGGTATGTGGTTACCGGGGAATCGAACCCAGGCCCTTGCGCTTGCAAGACAGGCGCCGGAACCACTGAGCCAACTCCTCAGCCCAGAGGTTTTCCTAATAAATCATTTAAAATACTGTATATTCAGTCTCTGACTTTAAAATGTAAAAAATTGGGAAGGAGCCTAAACATCATTAGTTATCCTAATGTAGCTCAGTGTCACCACAGCTACCTGGCAAGTGCAAGATCTTGAGTTCAATCCTTAGTACTAGGGAAGAAAAAAAATTTCATGGAAGCAGAGATTATAAGCATTGAGTTTGGGAGGTATTATATATAGTCATTTGAAAACCATTTTTACCATTATTAAAGTCTTATTTTAAAATACAGTAGAAACCCCAGGTAGAAATGGTGCAGTGAAGCCAGGCATGGTGGTGCATACCTGTGATCCCAGCAGTTGGGAAAGTGACTGAGGTAGGAGGACTGCCTCCAGTATGAAGCTAGCCTGGGCCCCATAGTGAGCTCAAGACCAGCCTCGGGCTGGGGATTTAGCTCAGTGGTTCCACTGCCTGTCTTGCAAGTGCAAGGGATCCCTGGTAACCACATATAGTACTGGGCCTGGAGACTCACACCCACCAGCAATCAGTACCACATACCACAGTGCCAGGCACAGTGGCTCATGCCTGTAATCCCAGCACTTGGGAGGCAGAGGCAGTAGGATTGCTGTGAGTTCAAGCTTGAGCTCAGAGCCAGCCTGAACTGTAAAAGCGAGACCCTGTCTCAAAAAAAAAAGAAAGACCAGGCTCAACCACATAGTGAACCCTGTCTGAAAAAAAACAAACAAAACGGGGGCTGGGGATATAGCTCAGTGGTTCTGGCACCTGTCTTGCAAGTGCAAGGGCCTGAGTTCGATTCCCAGTAACCACATATCTATACTGGGCGTGGTGGCTCACGTCTGTAATCCCAGCACTCGGGAGGCAGAGGCAGGAGGGTTGCTGTGATGTGAGTTTGAGGCTGAGCTCAGGGGCAGCCTGAACCACAAAGCGAGACCCTCAAAAAAAACCTTAAAACAAACAAACAAAACAGTACAATGAGATGATTTTATTTCTGGTTTACATTTTTGTTCATAATTAGTATTCATATTCATATTTTATATATTTATATTTTTAGTATTCATATTGATATTTTTGTTCATATTTAGTTCGTATTTAAATAAACAAAAAAACTTCAACAGAAAGAAGCTTGTCTGCTAAAATCTTTTCAGGATAGAAGCTAGTGTTATGGATTGTGTCTAGATGTCTGCCAAAGACTCATGCATAGTCATAAGTGGAGGTTTTCCAGAGGTGGCTGAATCTAGAGTATATGAGGCTGGCATTTAGGGTGTGTGATTACTAAATCAGTTCACTGATTAGTCTGGCACCATCCTAATCCTGGTAGCCTAGACAGGATATAAAAGAAGCTGCTAAGGTCCTTTGCTTGCTTTGCTACCTTCTGTCCGCTCTGAATTGTTCCTCCTCTGCCATGACACCCTGTCTTGCAGCCAGCCAATTATGGACTGAAATGTCTACAAACTGAGCCAAATAAACCTTTCTTTCTTTAACTTTGGGTTTTGAAGTTTTTGTCTCAGCAACAAGAAGGTAACTAGGACAGCTAGTAAACGTGACCAGGTGTTTTTGAGCTCCTGGCCCAGTGTTGTTTGTTCTCTGGCCACTGGATCAATGACTCACAAGTTTGGTGTACAGAACTGTTCTTGCAGGGCATGGCACCCAATGTCCCCCACTCATGTGGGCCTACTGAGTGCACCCGTGCTTGTGTTTTCAGTTTTCCTTTGCGAATATCTTCTCCATCTTTAGGGTTAAGTAGAATTTTCTTTCAGTCTTCAGCACAGTGAATCATGAGTGCAGATTTAAATGCCAAAGGTTTGCTATGCTTAATGTTAAAATGTCTTGTGCCACAGAAACCAAAAACAAGTAACAATATACCTGAAAACAGATTTAAAGCTATTATGTAATGTAATAAAGGATTTTTAAATGAATTTTTCATTAGTAAATGAAAGGTACAAAAAGCTGCTTTGGCATTTATGGAATGTGGCCCACACTGGTGACTGAATACAGGGTCACTCTACTGAACTACAAAGCAAGCCCTTTTTAAAAATTTATTTATTGAGGGCCGGGGAGTTACCTCAGTGGTTCCGGCGCCTGTCTTGCAAGCGCAAGGACCCGGGTTCGATTCCCCGGTAACCACATAACAATACTGGGTGTGGAGACCCACACCCAGCAGCAACCAGTACCACATACCACAGTGCCGGGCGTGGTGGCTCACGCCTGTAATCCCAGCACTCGGGAGGCAGAGGCAGGAGGATTGTGATGTGAGTTTGAGG
>PVIR01024349.1:0-25980 GCA_004026965.1 Petromus typicus | reverse complement strand
ATAACAATACTGGGTGTGGAGACCCACACCCAGCAGCAACCAGTACCACATACCACAGTGCCGGGCGTGGTGGCTCACGCCTGTAATCCCAGCACTCGGGAGGCAGAGGCAGGAGGATTGTGATGTGAGTTTGAGGCTGAGCGCAGGGCCAGCCTGAACCACAAAGCGAGACCCTGTCTCAAAAAACCTAAAAAAAAAATAAATAAATAAAATAAAATAAATAAAAAGGCAAGAAAAAACATAAAAAAAAAAAAAAGCAGAAAGTCCAGACACTTGCAAAACATTGTAAAAAAGGCTTTAAATGCAGAACTCAATTCCAAAGAAGAAACCAAAAAAGAAAAAGGAAATGATTTGGAAACTTCCTAATTTGATGAAAGAGGAACTCAGCAAACTTCAAACCATCTGACAGCACCCGAAGAAAAAGTCGTGTGGCAGTGGCTTTCATCTCAAGTCAGTAAACCGCAGAGAGAGGTAAAGGACAGGACAAGGGGTCAGGAGGTGAAAATGATCACAACAGGCCATAGATAGGCACCAGGTCCCCAGAACCAACATCAGTGCTCTGTAAGGCAAACACAAGCTAATAAAAACATTCAAGGATAAAAGTAACATGCCTAAGGCATGAGAAAGAAGGAAAACAAGAAAGAGAAAGAGAGAGAGAAATCAAAGCAGTGATGGTAAAATACCTTGAGGTTCAAAATAAACTTAAATCACACATACACAAAAAAATCTTCAAGACCACAATTTTACATCTAGTGAAGAAATCTGCAAAGAAGGTAAAATAAAGAACTTTTTACAATAAACAAGTCCAACAAAACACACTGTCATTAACCTTGTAGTATAATTAAAACATAAGAAAAATTTTTAGACTTAAAAGAAGTGATACTAGACAGATAATTAGAACTTGAAAAATCAGATGATTAGAAATGGTTAATTTTAAATGAGAATTAAGTTGTGTCTTATACTGGTACAAATCCCCATTATGGAGTGCAATCATGATGTATATATTTAATGTACCAATAAAGATAAAAAAAAAAGAAATGGTTAATTTTGAGTGACTAAGATACATAAAAAAGAAAACATTATAGTATTGTTTTGGTGAATGTTCTAATGAATAGAAATATTATTACACTTAGTAAGTATAACACAAATAAAAGTAGAAAAGGAATGAATATGATGTTTCTGATTATAACCAGTGAAATAATAATACACAAGGTAAGGATTTGTAGTCCATCCTAGAGAAGCCACACACAAAACAATCAAAACTCACATCTAAAAGCTAACAGGTATATAAAATTGAATGTTTTTAAAAGATTAAGTAAAAAGAACTAGAAAAGGGGAAATGGAAGCATAAACAACAGAGAAAAAAATGTAGGTAGACCCAACTCGAGTAATAGTACTAATGACATTAAGTGTTAATAAATTAAACATGAAATTACAAATATCATCACAGAAACAAAAACTAATATTGAACTATAAACTACTGAGAAGAAAAGCTTTATAAATTTAAAGTTCCAGATAATGTAAAAAAAAAGTGGGTAACAGTAGGAAATTACACAATTCAAAAAACTGACCAAGATACACATAGAAACTATACCAAAAATGTTATGTAGATCTCAAACAGGCAGACAGAAGGTAGAAGATGTCACTGTCATTACTGAACTGCAAATTAGAACCGGGAGAATCCATACTCATTTATCTAAAAGACCAAAGCTAAATCATTACATCTGCTAGACAATGGTGAGAAGGCAGAGCCACAGAGTTTCATTCACTATTACCAGATACAGTCATTTTGGAAGACCATTCAGAAATTTCATATGACACTAAACATGCCCTTATCATATCCCTCCATAAGTAAATTTCTTAAGAGTTACTAGAAGTATTTGAAAAGTTGTGTGGTTATGGTTTATAGCTAGCTGTCCCTCGAGACTTCATTTGCTTTTAGAGGAGATCGGGTCATGAGCAAACAGCTAAATGCAATATTAGGAGGAGGTAGGTCCTCTCTGGTGGCAGCCTGGAAGCCTAACTCTCCCCATGAGCTTTGATCCTTCTCTGTTTCCTGGTGCTATATCAACTTTCCCTCTGCCATTCCCTGCTGTCTTGATACCTTGCCTTGGGAGAAGCTAACTATGGATGAAAATCTCTACAAATTCTCCCCAAAGTAAACTTTTCCTTCCATAAACTGTGGGCTTTGGGTATTTTGTTCCACTAATATCTGTCCATAGAAAAATCTACACACAAGTGCCTATGCTAACTTTACATAATTGCAAAAACTTGGAAGTAACTAAGGTATGCTGCAATAAGGGAATGGATAAACAAATTATATGGTACAATGAACTAGCTGGCAAGGAAAATAGTCATAACCCAGGAAATGACATGGAAGGCCTCTGGTGCAAAAAAAAATGGGCCGGGGATTTAGATTAGTGGTTCTGGGGCCTGCCTTGCAAGGGCAAAGTCCCAAGTTCAATCCCTGGCACTACATACCACAATACAGAGAGTGGTAGCTCATTGCTATAATTCCAGCACTTGGGAGGCTGAGGCAGGGGGATTGCTGTAAATTGGAGGCTAGTTTGGGCTACACAGTAAGTTCAGGACCAGCCTGAACTACAAGGCAAGACCCTGTCTCAGTGATAAAAATAATAATAATAACCACAAAAATGTCAATCTAAAGCCAAATAGTACATGATTCTAACTCTTCAATGAAAAATTACAGACAAAAAATGAGTGAATTCCAGGAGTTTCATAGATTCCTACCTAAATAAGGCATTTTGTTTTCTGACTAAAAACTATTGACAGTATCGATTATAAGAAGTTAGAAAAAACAAGATGAAATAATAAGGAAAAGTAGGGCATTATGGGTTCATCCAGGGATCCAGGGGTCTAGTACTACTATGAAAACAGACCATTTCACCTCAAGTCAGGTTGACTAAAAATCTAAATGCAAAACATGTTTCTACTGGATGCAAGTACCCAAACATTATTTACTTGTATTCTAAGGACTTAAATAAATTATTTTACTAGGTACTGAAATATTAAAATTAAAATGAGTTGTGAAAAACTCAGACACTTTAGATGAAATTTTGTACCTGAATTATTAGCCACCCATCTGTGAGAATTTGTAATTGTAATGAGATGCTCGAAAGGAGTGTAGAAAATAAAAGTGGTAATACACTGACATTGTTAAAAGTCTTCTTCAATCCATTCTTCACTCCATGAAACAAATCTGCAGCACATGGCTAACGACATAATTATTCCACAAATTTTGAGCTATCTCCTTAACTTTTTACAAACGCAATAAATTATGAAGTAAAACTTAAATTACAAAATTTAATTTAATATATGCAAACAAAGCTTTCCCAAACATATAAGTAACTGAATAAAATAAACATAACATTTTTAAAAGAGATAGCAAAAAGGTCTTGTAGAAAACTAAATAAATTACTTTGGACAAATTTCTGCTGAAGTCATTTGTTCAGCTTTAATCAGCTTATATACTTATTTGTTGCTACTAATCATTCCAGTTTCTTATATGGTTTTGAAGTGAGTCCTTTATTAGAAACACGGTGTTCAAATTATCTTCACACATCCTACAAGTTACTTTCCAAACTTGACTTTTCCTTCCTTCCATCCTTTAGTCCCTCCTTCCTTGAAATGGAAAACTTCTCATCTTATACAACACCGTACGTTTCTTTATTATTTTATTTCTTTGGTTTTTGGTATGATTCAAAAAAAAAAAATCAATGCTAAGAGCAATACCAAGAGGTATTCCTTCTACACAGATGTAATTGATTATGCCAGCACTGTAGGACTTAAGTAACATGTAGTCTTGAAATATACGTTTTAAATTAGGACAGTTCTTCTACCCAGCTATCTTTTCAAAATCACTTGACTACTATGGATGCTTTTATAATTTTATGTGAACTTTAGGTTTGTATTTGCTATTTTAAAAAAGGATAATAAAGCAAGTGTGATTTTAACAGAGAACACTCAGTATGAATGTACAGGCCACTTTGAGTACTATGTTTTTTTGCATTGTTTTTAGTTTTTTTGAGACAATGTCTCACTTTGTAGTTTAGGCTGGTCCTGAGCTCACTGTGTAGCCCAGGCTAACCTCTAACTCACAGTAATCCTCTTGCCTCTGCCTCCGACGTGCTGGAATTACAGATGTGAGCCGCCATGCCCAGCACTGTGGTATGTGGTACCAAGGATTGAACTCTGGACCTTGCACTTGCCAGGAAGATGCTAGAAGCACTCAGCTAAACGCCCTGCCCACTTTGGGTACTACAGACTCTCGACAATGTTAAGCCTTACAAGCAGTTCACAAGATATCTTTCTTTGCATTTACTTGTATCTCCTTTACTTTCTTCTGTCAACATTTTATGGTTTTCACTATACAAGTCTTTCACTCCTGGGTTAAGTTTATTCCTGAGTATTTTATTCTTTTTTGAGACAACAAGAGGAGGATATCTTAAATTCCTTTTCAGGTGGCTCATTGTTAGTGTATAAAAATGCAAGTTAGCGCAGACATGATTGTACATGCCTGCAATGCAAAACTCAGGTGACAAGGGAAGGAAGACTACCAGGAGTTTAAGGCCAGCCTGGACTACACAGTGACTTCAAGGCAGGTCTGAACTACACAGCAACACCCTGTCTCAAAAAGAAATACAGAAGGAGAGGGAGGAGGAGGAGGAGGAATAAGAAGAAAAAGAAAGCGATTTTTGTATACTGAATTTGTATCGCACAGATTTGCTGAAATAATTTATTAAGGTTGTTTTTGTGGAGTCTTGGAAAATCATGTCATCTCTACAAAAACATAATTTTACTTTTTCTTTTCCAGTGAAGTTGTCTTTTTAAATTTTCTGTTTCATGCCTAATGACTCTAACTAAGATTTTCAGTACTATGGGGAATAAAAATGTTGACTATGGTCAGGGGGTTATTAGGTTTAGCTGAAAGTTTGCCAACTCTGTTTATATTTTCAAAGCTCAACACTTGGTTTAGTAGATAGTTTCTATTGTATTCCCAGTGTGTACTTTATGCATGTATCCTATAATCACAATTTCTTTCCTCCAGCTGGCTCTGCCCTGAGTTTATTAGTCATCTAGCTCTCTCTGTGCAGAGCTGTGCTCTCTAGAGTTCCCTGGTACTGAGTTCTTTAAGCACAAGGTAGATTAAATGTGTTCTTTAGTCCATCTAGTAACATTTTCATCAATATTTCATCTCTGGAGTCTTCTTTTTTGTAACACCTTTGCATTTCTGTCTTCAATATATTCATCTTTTCATTAGCAGTCTGTGAACATATTTGAAAGTTTACCCCTAAAAGGTTTTAATACATCATCTCAGTCATTGCTGTCTCTTCTGGTATTGACTGAGAATTTTCCAGATTACCAATTATGCTTTCTGAGTATTTATATATTTTTGTTAAAGGCTGTACATTTTGAATATTATAGTGCAGAATCTTATTTATTCACTGTCACTTAACAAGTGTAATTTACTTTGATGGCTATTTATAGATTTTATCTAACTTATCAATTAAGCTTACTTTTAAACTCAGTTGAATTATTTTTAGAGTGATTTATTCCAGAACTGCTTTGCCCCTGCACTTGCACAGCAGTCTTTTGGAGTCTCCAATGACTTCCTGGGATATTCAACAAAGTCTTTCCACGCTTGTTGGTTATAAGTCTGTTTTTTCCCAAATGGGCCTATGACTTGGTTTTTATTTTTGCATCTCCCTGGTGGTTTTCCTTTCCTAAAGATTAGTGCTTGCGTAGCCTCCTGTAGTCCATTCTGTGTATATGTGTTGTGTTACTTGGCAGGTTTCGCAGGGACCCCAAGGTGGACTCCGGGACCTGTTTCAAGCACATCCCTTAGTGGTCAGCTGCACTGGTTGCAGCTTTCCTGCACCACCCCCTTCATCTCAGATCTGTTTTCTCAGCCCGCTGAGACAGTCAAACTGTTCGGATTATCTTTTTCTACTTCAAGATCTTAAAACCCTTCTGGAAACAACGTCCAGTTTGTTTTTAGGTTGTTTTAGTAACATATTTAATTTAGTTCTAAGTTTTTAGAATTTCGAACCTAAAAATACATCAGAGAGATACGGGAATTCAAATGTTACCAAAGTTAGATGCTCTTCATAACCATCTGAGGATCATTTTCAAATCTACAGATTGTTGATCCCCATCCCCAGAGATCCTGAATAGCTTCTACAGAAGTACACATATTAGATTCCATTGCGGACTGCTCGATCCATCCGCGGAGTTAGAGTTGCCGAAACCGAGGGTACTTGAGAAGACCGATGGAGGCATCTTTAGCACACAATAACAATGGCCTACTTCTGTTTTCATTTTAATCACTAGAAACCTAAATTAGAATTCACTTCACAACACTTTGGCTGACACAAACATGGTTTATCTTGTGTGATGAAATGGTAGCTAAGAAATATTTTCTACCGTTTATTAAAGTTTTCAGTTCATCAAAATACAATGTCAGTAAATTTTAAAGAATCAAAGGAACAAAAGTATTCTAATATGTGGAAGTAGAATTGACTAGAGGAGGTTTAAGGAACTTACAGATGACGTCCGGTCCACCTCACAGCGGCTGCTCAGAATAAAGCAGGCTTCCGCGTCATCCATCCTAAACACAGACAGAAAAACAAAACAATCTCACACAAAAGTAGCTGTAGATTGCTTGAAAGGTAGTATTTTAACCCTTGGCCCGCCGAGTACATGAGGAGTATGTGTATCCTTAGCTTAAATGAAAGGTGACCTATTCATTTCACTTATGAGTATGTCCTCAAGGTACATCCATTTGGGTATAAATGCCTCCAATATATCACTCTTTGTGGCAGAGTAATACTCCATTTTATTTTTTTTAAGAACCCACATCTTCCTTATCCAGTCTCCAGTTGATGAGCATTTGGCTTGTTTGTATCAAGGGGTGAGGGAGTTATAGGGTGAGCAGGGGAATGGGAAAAATGAGAATTAAACTGTGTCACATACTGGTACAAATTCTTAATGTAAAGTGTGGGTATGATGTGTATATAAAATGTACGAATAAAATCAATTAAATTTTTTAAAAAGTGAGTATCTAGCGGATCTCGAGTATATATGACAGTAAATAAAACAATTTTCTTATATGAAAACATTTTTGTATATGTACATAGCAAATCAGTTTATGAACAAAGTAAGAAACTTTTTTTGTCTTTTCTGATACATAGTTTTATATATAAATTAAGCAGGGCCATTGACCTACATATCATGATTAATTAATTTTGACTTTATGCTAGAGTTAAACTACCAGAAAGTACCAAGCTGCTCTATATTCATAAATCAAACTCTACTGTGTACTCATATTTCCTAGAGATGATGCATTATCTTGTTTCAGACCCCTTCCCCTCAAGCTAACATTTCTTAAATATTTCTTAAGCTTAATGATAAAGAAATATGCTTTAGTGCTTGAAACATAATATCTTACAAGCAAACAAATGTTTATTTTCAAAATGAAGAATGATTTAATCTTCTGGTACACCGTGATAAAATAAATCCTTTCTTAAAAAAACATTTTCAATGGAAATATAAAATGTCCATGACATTAGTCCAAGCCAAACAGTTCCAGAGAATACTGAGTCATGAGCACTAAAATAATATGAGTATTGGATAACACTTTTCTAAACATTTTCAACAAAACAATTCAAAACTCAGGCAACTGACCTTTGGAATGTGTTTGTTGAATTCTGCTCCTTATGCCTGGGATGGAGACTTGTGATGAAGTATGTATTAGTTAATATTAAACCCTAAGTGTTTTATAGGAAATTAGGATTCGAAATGAACATCAAATGGATACTCTACTAACTTCTTTCTAAACTTAGCTTTTGGAATATTGGCTACCTCTCTTTTATCTCTTTTCTATTTCTTTCTTTCTTTCTCTTCCTTCTTTCCTTTATCTCTTTCATTTCTTTGAAAGAATATTTTCTGTAAATGTGATTGATTTTGCCAAGAAATTACTTTAGTGCTACTAACAATAAATCGGTTATGCTAACTGGTTATGCTAATCTTAAATAATTTCCAGCTTAGATACAAACAGGTGAAATTAATTGTTTAGAAAAAGAGAGCTTCCGTGTATTACATAAATTGATAGAGAAATGTTATGGGCACTACCCATGTTTATTTTGAGAAGAACTTAATTCATACAATAGATTTAATGTAATAATTATCCACACAAACAAACACAAAGCTCTGGATTATATTAATATGTAAGCAATTGTTCCTGTTGGCCCCCAAGTCGTGGCACAGATAACAAATCCAAAGCAAGGGCTTACTACATCCGAGGTACTTTTGAGGTACTAGAAACTCTGCTGATTTATAGAATTCCCATATGGACAAGGGCAACATATAAGAAATGTATATTCCACCAAAAACACTAACACTAATATTATATCGATTATGTACCATGCAGGACAGCCTAGTAGTCAGGGGTGCTTTTTTTAGAGATAAAAATCACTGAAAAATCCTTAAGCTAAATTGGCTTTAATGTTTATCGACCAGATAGAATTTCAGAATTCTGGACTCCTGTCATTGCTGTGTGGCCAAGCAACACAAAGTAGCATTCTGCTCTGTTTCCTTTCTTTTACTTCGTATCATCACATATCCATACATACACATATGGTGTGCGAACTCAGGGAACATCCACAGGAACGCACACAATAATATACACACATGTACAGGCAACCCAGAAGAAAGGACTAGAAAGGGAGGCGGGGAGAGGTGGGGAAGGGTGGAGCGAAGGGTCCTGGCTTCCTAACAGCCAGTTTCTCCATCCACACTTCACACTGTGCTTGTGGCAGGACCCCACGCACTGCCATGCACGGTTACAACTACACAGCCACCAGCCAGGTGGGCAGGCGCATGCGCAATGCCGAGATGGCGGCTCCGTGAGACTCGCTTTCCTGATTCTTTCAGACCTACGGTTTCTTTTATCTTTGACCCCGGGTAACTGAAGTGCTATCTACTTAATTCACAGTGCTAACTCTTTCAATTTAAATCCTAGGTCACTACTTTAATATTTCACATAATACTGAACCCAGGGTTTTCATCTGTGGAATACAAACAGTATGGAGGAACTTAGAGGTTATTCTAGTGTAATACTGAGGCTGATCCTCTGCTTATTTCTGACACCTGAGATAATTACAGCACGTCACGCTTCTCCCATCATAGGGACACGGTCGGTGGACCATTTTGCTCTAACACACCACTAGGAAGATGAGTAAATCCACTGATATTGTATTTTTTTATGTTTTTTTAATCTTTATTGGTACATTACATATATGCATCATGATTGTATTTTTAACATTTTAATTTGACCAACAGCAGGACTGAAGCTAAGCAAGTACCAAAACAAATCTTGCAACACTGAAAATTGCTAAAATTTGATGGAGAAAGACAAAGACATTAAAGCTCTCAAAATTACAGCAAGATAGAACACAGGCAAGAGCACCTACTTTGCTCTCAGAAGATCCTGATCCTTGAGAGCCGAGCCCTGAAGGTAGATCACTCTTTGGGACCACATTGGAATCTGCAGGACCCTTCGAACTTGTACATCCATTTCAGTAGGGCACAAAATCACCACGTAATAGTCCTATTCAAAACAAAAAGGACTTGGCAATAAGAACAATAATACTTTAAATGATCTTGCTGAGGCAAATAAAATATTTCAGACTTCTGAGACACAAATGATGGATTGAAATGAATTCTTACTAATAAATAAAAGTCTACAATTGAGGCAGGAGTGGTGGTACATCCTTGTATCCCACCACGCTAGGAGACAAGGAAAGAGGGTATCAAGTTCCAGCCCAACTGGCCAACGCAGCAAACTGCTGAGACCTTCACTCAAAACAAAAACACACAAAAATTGCTGAACCCCGTGTTCTATCTTCAGAACTAAAAAAAAATTGCATTTAAAAGTAGGTATTATTAAATATAATTACAGGAAAATAGATAAGACTAAGACCTACCTAAATGTCAAAAATCATTGATTCTAACCTCTGTGTAATATCTTTGGAAGATAAAAGTAAATTAAGAGTCATTAGGCATTGAGTATTCTTTCATCTATATAGTGTTTAGTTATAATTAAAGACATCCTAAAATATACATTGAAGACCAGGTGGAAGTCTTTAAGAATCAATTCACTCCTCAAGCGTTCATCTCTAGAATCAACATTGTGAGGGCTGAGCAGCAGAGCTCAAATAAGGCAAATTCTTGGTTCAATCACCCACAAGGCAAAACCAAACACACACACGTACTAGGAAAGTGATTTATACATCATTCCACAACATTATGAACAAGTTCTTCTCAATAACTCCTGATTAATATTTGAGTATGGATTGATGAAAATACTAACAAAGTTAATATGAGTTTAAAATCAAAATATATGTTCTTTTGGAAAAGATACAGAAGTATTCTAAATGATAAAATGTCAATGCAAACAAATCTATAAAAATAGATATTCTCTAACAAATATTTATTATTTTATGGTTATCGATATACTTAGTGGAAATATTTATTTTTAAGAATTCTCAATATATATCTTAGACAAATAAATATTGTGAAACCAAATATTTCCCCCAAATACATTTTCTTAATGCCATAAAATGAATAAACTTGAACTTATGAAAAATATTAAAACTCCAAGATATGAATCAAGAAGGCAAATTAATGTATATGAAGACAAAGAAACACCTTACACAATTTTGGAATCAGTAATAAATTACATTTTAAAATGTAAAATCATAGAATTTAAAAAGGTCTCCATAATATTCTAGGAGAAGATAGCTAGATATCCTCTGCAATGTCTTGATCTAGAATTATTCAATTTCTTGACAGAATGTATTGAGGAAATATAAGAAGAATAACCCTTGATTTTTAAACCAGACTATCTTACCAAGAAACAGGACCACCTAAACTTACATTGCCCCCCAATCCTAGAAAGCAAAAGTACAAAAACTTCATCTACATAAAAAATGAAGAGCTGAATTCCTGTTTCTAATCTATCATTGTCCAATTTTATGGTCATTTATTGCTTGTATAAATAGTACCTAGTCACACTCCAAGAAACATACAAAGAAAAAAATGAAACTTCTAAAATTCTACATTTCACAACTAATACTGAATATAAATCTGCAGTATTCAAGGAAGCAGATGATATTGAAATGGTTTTCTCACTGTTTTATTATATTTTATGTTAAAATTCACTGTTTCATAAAAATATCATGTATGCTTTGCACAAGAGATAAAAGCAATTCTTTAATTCAAAGAAAAATTTTCTTTCCAACATTAACATGATTCCATCTGTCTTTTAGTGTAGATACAGAAGCAAACTCAAGATACTGTTTATTCTTCCTGCATTTTTCTATGTTCCTGGTTATATTTGTCTTTCTTCATTTATTCTTTCTAAATTGGTGGTTTAAATACAAATCACACAGAATGCAGCTTTCATAATTGTGTTTGACAATGACCTGGTAGATACGATCTTCCATTGTGCATAATATACTTAAAACATACCTGTAGTCTTGGGTGAGCATAGAATTCATTTAAAAAATCCATGAGCAGATCGATCTTCAGTGAGCTGACACACAGAACAACATGTTTTTCGGTCTGTGCCCTGTGTCGACTATAGTTTCCACCTGACTTTTGTCTCTCCATCCACAAATATGCCAACTGCTCAAACTGCAAAGTGTTTTCACATGTGAATGAAAAACACCAGACATGAGAATTTTAAAAATCAGTGCAGTAGTCTGTTATGACGTATAGAAAGTTCCTTACATAAATTCATTGAGATTTGACTAATCAGTGATTCCTTCAACAGATTTACATCATTTCTGCAGAGGCTATAAACCTACCTTGGGGCTTCATGTCTTTAAGAAAATACATTAACATGATGATATTATAGTGCAGAAGGTCACTAATGGCTTTGCACACCTGCTATGGATCCTACAGGATATGAGAAGCATGCACTGAGCATAGAGCAAGGCCTACAGGTCATTTCTCTACATTCAGCACTGCATGTCAGCTGTAAACTAGTCCCCACCTGAGCTTAAGGTCAGAACAGAAAGTGTAAGAATGGAAGGTCAGCTTTGTACCTACACAGGGTTATTTAAAAGCCCTATAGACAAAGGCACTTTGTGAAAGGAAAGTGTGAGGATAATTAGCACTGGCTATATCCTGTTTCTGAGTTGCTTACTCATGGACATCCAGGGCTCATTACAGAAAGGATTGGAAATTACTTCTATTTATCTGTAGTCACATTTTCTATTATTGTCTCTTTACAGCCTCTTCACCTATTGCCCAAAATTATGCATAATATCTGCCTATTATATTCATATTTTGCCAGTTGAACAACATAGATAATTAATTTTAAGCAGTTCATGGTTTTTAGGTGTATTTTTAAGAACTATGAGATATGAATAAGTCACAAATTTATTTTCTTAGTCTATTACCCTAAAACTTACAGTTAGATTTTCACATAATTAATGTTGTTACTCTACAACAATTAAGTATGCTAGTAGCATGTTAGTATATTACTCTTAGCTGAAGAAACCATCATGTACCCCTATTAGATGGAGAATATTCAATTTTACATTTCTCTAAAATTTAACATTATCTTTACCTGTATTGGCAGAACCACGAGAGCAACACAGATCATAGCAACAACGAAAAGCTTGGAGGACCACGTTTCAGGAGTGACGTCACCAAAGCCCACAGTGGAAAACGTCACGATGCAGAAGTAAAGGGAGTCGAAGAGATTCAGCTTCTTTCCTATTCGTTCTAGATGTTGGATTCCACAAATGCTACAGAACCAAGTATGCACTAGAATTAACAGGTGCAAGTTGGACACATTATTTCTCATCTTTATGCTTTTGAAAACAAAAGCCATTTCATACAACTATTAAGAGCTAGCCTTTCGTACATGACAATGTTTTCCCCAAAAGGGTGTTAAGGCTTTCTTTTCATTGTACACTACTAAACAGACAGTCTTATTTTGAGTTATAGCCAAAAATGTCAACGAAAATACCACAGAGTATATTTCAGTCACATGCAAAATAAATAGACTAAATTTCATGGGTAACACACAGAGATAGCTAGAATATGCAATACATGCATAGTTAGAAGGATGTGCTAGAATATTTGGCATTATTTAAGGCCCTGAATGGCATTTCTTGACAGTATGCTAAATCAAGAAAAGACAGAAATGGATTAAAGATGGAATTTCTAACCAAAAGAGAAGCAGAACATACAGATTTGAAAATTTTTCAGCCTGGCCAGATTGTGTAAAATAAAAATGGTCTGCAGGAGAAACACCAAGGATGTGAGAGGAGTCTGAATAGAAAGAAGCCAGATGCTATTCACAGAGACAACGGGATGAAGGCATTTGAGAGCCCTTAGAGATGGCCAGGCTGATCACTCCAAAAGGGTGAGTGCCTGGGCTAGAACGCTTTCAAGACAGGAACCTAGGCATTTGTAGGTCTCCTGGTTTAGGCTCTCTGCCACAATATTCTTGAGCTACCAAGGGTGTGGCACACATGGGCACAGGGGCATCTCCAGGTGTGGCTCTGGCTGCTGCTCCAGAGGGAACCAGTAACTTGACAGTACTGACATGCACCAACGCTGAAGGTGTGCAGAGGTCTAGAGCTGGAAAGAAATGACGCAGGAACCAACGGGTGTCCTGGAGAGCCACGGGGTCAAAAAGGAGGCTCCTGTTAGGGGTGGAGCCCCAAATAGGGCAATGTCTCATAATAGTAACTTCCCCAGCAAGCCCCCTGTCAGGCCACAGTATGCAAGGCCACCACAGGAGAGCTACAGCTACTGGGAATGATAGTTGTGTGGAGACTCCAACTGGGGAGGTAGTTGTGTGGCTTTTACTCAGAAAACCCATAGGATTTTCAGGACCCTGGATCCTCAAATTCAGGATTTCATGTTTGCCTCGGTAGGTTTCCAACATATCTGGCAACAGAACATGCTAACACTTTTGAAGCTGTTAAGATGAAATAAATGTGCGTGTATATGAGAAGGTCATGAATATTGAGTAATCAGGAATAGAAATGTTACCATGTCACCACTTCCAAGATTTATTTTGAAACCTAAATCCCCAGTGTAATATTAAATCTTTAGAAAAAAATTAAAGTATAAGCCAGTGCCTCAAGAATAAGAATGGTGATCTTATACAGTGGCTAGAAGAACTAGCTAGGACTTGTCTTGCCTTTCCACTTTCTGTCCTGTGAGACTATCGCAACAAGGCACCATCTTGAATACAGATGGCCTCACCAGGCACCTAGAACTGTGAAAAATAAACGTATGTTTTCTATAAATTACTCATACCACGTATTTTGTTACAGCAGCACTAAAGGATGAACATAATAATGAAATACTATTTAGGAAAGGAAGGACCCATTCTTTGTGAACGAGGTGAAAGCTCACTTCGTTTTCTTCTGCATCTCTCAAATGACCAGCGATATTGAGCATTTCATCATATGCTTCTTAGTTGCTTTTACTTCTTCCTCTGAAAAGTGTCTGTTCCTTTCAGATGTACATTTTTGAATTGGGTCTTTAAATTTAGGGGACTGATTTTTTAAGCTCCTTATATATTCTAGATCGCAGCCCCACATAGATCACCGATATGTAAATACCATATTCTTTTTTCTGGTAGGAGAAATGAAGATGTAAATGAGTTCTAGAGTGTATGACAGATATTGTGAGACAGAAAATATTCAAAGGGTAAAGGAGAGTAGGGTTAAGTAATGTGGGGAAAGAAAAAATGTGGGCAGGGGGATGGGAAAAAATGAAAACTAAGTTGTGTCATACACTGGAACACATTCTCAATATCGATTGTTATCCTGATGTGTATATAAAAGGTATCAGTAAAATCAACTAATTTAAAAAAGAAAGGAAGGAGGGAGGGAGGGAAGTTATTACTGATTTACACATGTTACAACATAGACAAATCTTAAGCACTTATTAAGTGAAGTCAGATGCAAAAGAACACGTTTCTCTGTATGAAAAATCTTCAAAGAGGAAAGATCAGATTAGTGATTTTCTGGAAGTGATGGTGGAAATGTGGTGATGGAAATGTTCTAAAACTGGATTGTCATAAGTCTTCAAATATGTTAAAATATGGCTGAGTTTACACATAAGATGTATGGATTGGATAATGTCCATATTATGCTTTTATAAAGCTGTTCCAAAAGCTCAGTGTATGCTTTTGAACACCTACCACAGCTCCTGTCTATAAGTGGCAGCACAATTATGACAACCATTACAATTAAATTATGTTCAACGTTTTAAGTACCAGAATTCCCTCTTCTAGTTTTTGTAGGTAAGTTTCCAATTTGTCTAAGTCACATGTCAGACACCACTTTACTTTCTGAAGTAAGAACACTTCAATTTTATCTCCAAGTCTCAAAATGGTTCAGTAAAATTGTTTTGAAATTTTGTATAAGCCACAAACACATATGAGCTAACTCATATGTGTTTATTTGCTTAGCTGTCCCTAGGCAAAATTGCCATGCTATTATAAAGGTATTCCAATGGCACCTCATATAACTAAAGACAAGAAATTTATGGTAATAATAGATACTTCTATGGAGTTGAAGTTGGTTTTTTAAAAAACTTTTATCTAAAATAGGATGTATTTATAATAACTAAGATGTAATTATGTAAACAATGTATGCATAACTGTTACACTTGGCTAGAAAATGCAATGCAAGTAAAGGGTAATAATTAAATTACTTATGTTTAAAAATTCACATGTTATCTAAGAGCTTGGTATAGTTTTGCTTGACTATCCATAGAAAATCAATCTGAGATAGAACATTCACTCCCTAATTTAGATATAATCTAGACCTGAATTATCAGAGAAACCTCCTCGCTTCTACTTGTCCTTCCTGCTTTTCAGTATGTCTGACTTTTTTTGAGTCAACTCTGTTTCATTATTCTGACATTACATGATCATCTGTGTACAATATCCAATGGAACATAATACTACTAACAGTAAATTACTTTGGCAAAATAATGGATTTCAAAATGAATGTAGGAAAATCAATTGTTTTCTTTAGGCTAAAAGTAAAGAATCAGAAATTGAAGTTAGAAGAATACCATTCAGTACAGCATCAAAATATTAAACAAGGATAATACAACAAAAGATATTAAATTTTGAACACTATAAGATATTGCTCACAAGTTTGACTATTTAAATTTAAATAAGTGGAAAAAATTAGGATCAAAAGTTTAGACAGTGTCGGTTTTCTCTAAGCTTATTTATAAATTATACCCAATCAAAATGCCAGGTTTAGATTTTTAGAATTAATAAACTAATTCTAAAATGAAAATGAAAATTAAAGGACCTAATACTAAAATAAAATAAAAGAATAAAAGTTAGGGTTAACTTAAGTTTAATATTATACATAATATAATTTAATATAATACTATAATATTAATTATAAAGATATAGTAGTCAAATGATCTAATAATCTTATTTTAGTTGTTAAAATAATTTAGTAAAAGAATAAAGTCAGAGAATTAATATTCATTGCAAGACTTGTTGCAAAATTCTAGCGATCTAGACTGAGGTATTAACAGACAAATAGATGAATAAATAAAATACACAGAATACTAAACAATGGGATATCTGTGTGATAAAAGAAAAAAAAGAAATCTCAACACACATACAAAAATTATCTCAGATCATTGAGCTAACTATAAAGATGCAAAATATAAACCCCTACAAGAAAATTTTCTAACGTTAAAGTAAGCAGAGATGTCACACATAGCATCTTTCACAAAGGAACATAATAATAAACAAGTAATTAGAATAAAATTCTCTTTTGAAAATAATTTACTTATATGTTCATATTTTCATTAAACACAGATGGAATAAGACTCAAGCCCATTCTTTAAAAAGTTGATGAAGGGCCAGGCATTTAGCTCAGTGGTCCCGGTACCTGTCTGGCAAGTGCAAGGTACAGAGTTTGATCCCCAGTACCACATACCACAATTCTGGGTGAGGTGGCTCATTTCTGTAATCCTAGCAGTTGGAAGGCAGAGGCAGGAAGGTTACTCTGTCCCCCTATACCTCTACTCTGGCCAGCCTATTCCTTTCAACTGAAATTTCTCTCTTTGAAATCCATACTACAATTCTAGTTTTTTCAAAGGCTCCCTCAAATATGACCTTCATCATGAGGCCTTCCTTGAACCTCAAGTTAAAATACCTGCCCCAACTTCCTGCAGCATATGTAGGTCATGTTCTAGGCAGCTAAACTTTACAAGTTTCTCAATTCCTAGTATTTAATATTCATAACCCATAATTAAATACTGTCTCCTTTGACAACAATAATTATACCATATATATGTGGCACACACACACACATATTTCCTACAATACTTAGCACAAAGAACACAAAAGTCAATAACATCTGTTAACAAAAGAACAACTGGTTAAGTCTTTCTTAAACACTGAAAGAAATATTTCAAACATATGATTTAGTTTTTTATTACTTTATCCTAAGTGTTCCTAAACACAATGGCTTGAAACAATAACAGCTTTATCATTTCTAATCACTGTGATGGTCAATGAGAAGTTTCTGTGATTTTTCTGAGCTCATTTATGTGACTAGACTCAGCTTGAGAGCCTGGATGGGAGGACCGGTTCCTGGCGGCCTCACGTTTGTGTTTGACAGTCAGGGATCACTACTGTCTAGCGTGGCTTAGCTCTTTATGCACCGCGTGTTTTCCAGCAGGCCTGACTGGCTTCCTCGCTGGGTTCTGAGCAGCGTTCTAAAAGGATCATGATGGAAACTGCAAGTCCTCTGAAGATCTCGCTTTTTGCCACTCTATTCTATTTATCAAAGTAGGCCACAAGATTGCTTCTCACTGAATGAATGTAGAAACAGACTCCATGTTTTCAGAAGAGACACAGAAAGTTACAAACGCATTTTTCAGTCTACCAAATCATATATATGAAGCCCATGATAACTTGTAAAAATCTCAATAAAATGAACTGTGGTAAAGAAATTATACTTCAAATATCTCATTTCCTTGACATCATTAGAGCTAAATCTACACTGAGAAGAATGTTACAATACTTTTTAAAATCTTAATGCAAATCACCATTAAGAGGAGCATTGTTTATCATTATGATATTCATGGATAATTAGGCCATCACATTTTAAAAGGATTTGAAAAACACCTATAAATGTATAGTTTTTACTTATTAAAAAATGAAACTAAACTGTTAAGAATTACTTCGTAACTGTAGCTCACTGTGTAGTATATGTTAATCATATTAACTATCTTACTCCATAAACAAAGATATCTTTCTCTTTGTGTCATCAGTTTTGCTTCATCACTGGTCTATAGCTTTCAGTGTCATTCACCTTGTTGAATGAATTTACTCTCACCTACTCATCAATGCATTTATAAATGTGATCTTTCTCTTAATTTATTTTTGAAGACCTCTGTGCTGTATCATTAATGCATATATGTAGACTTAGTAACCTCCAGTTTTACTGAATTCGCATGTCCAAATCAAATCCTAATAGGTTGATCATGGGACTGTAGAGTTTTCTACATATGAGCTCATGACAGCAGGAAACAGTTAACAGTAGTGTATTATACATTTACAATTGCTAAAACAGGTTTTTAACATGCTCACCACACCATAAAATGATCAACTGGTGAGGTGATGGAAATGTTAATTAGCTTAGGTGAATTAGTTTAAGATGTCTATGATGTGTATAGAGATCCATGCATTGCATTATACTACCTGATAGGTGTAATTTTGACAATGAAATATAATTTTCTTAATAAACAGTTTTTATAAAAAATGAATATAGTTACTATAGCTGAATAGGAAAAAAGAATCAGGCACAGAATACTTCAATGGTTGGCCGAGGGACAGAGTAAACCTTTCAAGGTCCAGGTCAAATCTTCCCTCTGTTCATAACCACATATGCTTAAATTGTGCTCAGTATAAAAATCCCACAGCCTCTGGCTCCACTCCAAATGCTTGTAGCAAAGGTGCCTTGCAATTAAGGTCCTCTAGTCACACTGACCCCTGTGCTGCTCCTTAAACACACCCACTAAATCCATCACTCCTTTCCTCGGGGTTCCCGCAGATACCTTTAAGTTCACCTATCCAGACCAAACCCTACATCTGCTCTCTAGACCGGTTCCTCCCGAATTCTTCACTGTACACTCAGTAAATCTGATTGCAGCTGCTTTTACCAAACACTTGGATGTGCGTTTCCTTTTTATCACAACTCACATCCGTGTTCTCAGCGACTGCTCTTTCTAGCCTGGCGATACATACAGTCCACAGGGAGGATGCGTCGCCTTCCCTGCCACCACCAGCACCTCCTTGCTCTCTAACGGACTCTCCCATCCTGTGTCCAATAGCCTGTCAAGAGAGCAGTAAGATTAAACCACGGAAACATGGCTCCCTGTATGACGTTCCTCCACTCAAAATCCCGATACAGCTCCTCATTTCACTCAGACTGGAAGATACTCTGCCTTTATTTATCACATACCAGACCCTCAGCGTCTCTTTTAATGTCATTTCTGTTGTTCTTCTCTGGCTAACTCTTCCCAAAATATATTGGCTTTACTGTTTTATGACCAGTATGCCAACATGTCCTTGAGAAAGGTCTTACCTATCTCACCTATAATATTTTATCTTCGCATAGCTCTTATTCTAAATGTCTGCAATGTTCCTGTTCTAGATGGTCTCAATCCTAATGCTTCACATTCTTACCAGTGAGATCTACACTGATCATCATATGTCCTAGTACACTACTATTTTGTCTGAGTGATTTTTAGAAAATAGTTTATTGTTGTATTATGTTTGGTATCCATCGACTGTATTCCTCTAAAAAGTGGAGGTCAGTGGGCACACAGAGCCTCTTGGCTTCTACATTTATGGACCAACCTGATAATCAATGTTCATTAAAATGTACCAACCTTATAGTAATGTTTAATATATAATATAACATATAACATAATATAACATAATATAATTATGTTTATTAATATTTGTTACATGATACATAAGGGTCAAGATGTAAAATGCAGAGTTCTGATCTTCTTATATTCTAAGACATCAGGCCTTTTAACCTGCTATATATAAAACAAAAGTGATTCATGAAAGAAACGTGAAACCATGCATAAGTTCACTAGACTACTGCTTTACCCACGGAGACTATTATAATTAAGGACTATGATTAAATACCTGTTAGGCTATGAAATTGGACTCGTATCTTACCTTTTAAAAATTAGCTCAAAATTAATTTAAAATTTCAATGCAGACCTGCAGCTCAAAGAACTGCAGAAAAAATATATATAAAATGGTGACACTCATTGTCTCAGAGAGAAGAATAGTAGTTCCTAGGGGCTGAAAGGATGAAAAATTGTTGCTATATAACAAAGTTGTATGTATGTAAAAGTTCCAGAGATCTGCACAGCCTCTGTGGTTAGTGATACATTATTACATGAACTGTAAAATAGGTTTAAAGGGTAGTGCTATATCAAGCACTATTAATAAACACAAACATACATACACAGAGTATAGAGCATAAAAAAAATCGTGTAGGTGGTGGATATATTTAGTACACTGAATATATTTTGCTACCATAAATGAATGCAAGTATTTCAAATTCATCAAAATGCATATATTATGTAATTTTATGTATTAGTTATAACTCAGAAAAACACAAGTAAATACCTTGTACAAATGGAGGTAGATGCAGCAACCTATGTATCTATTAGCTTTCTCACATCTTTAAAACTCAGCCCCTTAACATCCTTACATACTGTGAGTAAGCAAGTCAGGCTATTAGTCCTCCCAGTAGTCAGCATTTATAATTTCAGCATTTTATTTTTACTGAGGAATAAATCATGAGATAATTGAACATGTGGAAATATAAAATGCATATATTTTACTTATTGAGACTGATGTAGCTTGTATGATGTTAAAAAAGCAAAATTAAAATTTGGTTTTTAATAAAAACAATGGAATGCCAAAGTATATGATGTATTTATTTAGTTCCATTACAGTCTGAACCTCCTATGTCTAACATATTTAAAAAGTATTTGTCTTAGTTACTTTTCCCTTGTTACTGTCACAAAATACCCAACATTTGAAGGTGGGGGGGGGAAAGATTTACTTAGCTAAATCTGTGGAGGCTGCAGTCTGTACAAGGCTGGCTCTGGCTGGAGCAACAGCAAGGTTCCCTCTTTCCTGGCTGTCGGGGTTCAGTGCCTGCTTGCTGGTCACCTGAAGTTGAAGCTACGTGGTAATTCTCATGCATTTTAATTTAGATTACTATCTTTATTCACACACAAACATGTGTGGAGCCATTATTAAACAAAAATGGCCTTTTTGCCTTATCATAATTGATGTATTTTAGTGCATTTTTATTTTAATCTGGACCCAGAGTGATTATAATGATGGTCACCAATTTTCTGACAAACTGAGTCAAGGAATATGTTCAAAATATCTATGTTCATAATTTTTGAAAACCTCACTTTGCCTTCTCGCAAAAGAGATACAACTTTTCAGTCAGTTAAGATTAAGTGAAACCATCTAGTTTGATTCCAAGTGGAAAATGAGTGGAGAATTTCACAGTATAAGGTAAAAAAAAAAATGATGCTAGCTGGTAAAAAATAACAACTTTTTTTTTTGGTGTGTGTGTGTGTGTGTGTGTGTGTGTGTGTGTGTGTGTGTATGTGTGTGTTTGGTTTTTTTGTTTTTTGGGTTTTTTTGAGACAGAGTCTCGCTTTGTGGTTCAGGCTGGCCCTGAGCTCAGCCTCCAACTCACATCACAGCAATCCTCCTGCCTCTGCCTCCCGAGTGCTGGGATTACAGGTGTGAGCCACCATGCTCGGCACTGTGGTATGTGGTACTGGTTGCTGGTGGGTGTGAGTCTCCACACCCAGTATTGTATGTGGTTACCGGGGATCAAACCTAGGTCCTTGGCGCTTGCAAGACAGTCGCTGGAACCACTGAGCTAAATCTCCGGCCCAAAAGTAACAACAATTTTAATGTTGGTGATTTCTAGTATTCATATACAATAAAGAACCTAAGTACATGCATATATTTTAAATCTTGCTGAAAATCCTGTGTCTTAATACAAAATTTTTATGTTTCCTTTGTGGTGCTAGGGATAAAATGGTTGCTGCACAAATACTACACACCTGAGACACATTCTTAGCGCTGAATTGGTGCTTATCTTATTGAAACAGAATTTCATTATTCTGCATCATTTGACTAACTATTTTGCAAATAAGTAATATAAAATGTTTAGGCAAATGAATTAAAATGTTAAATATATTACAACATGTTTTATTCATCTTTTTGGCTTAATACAGAAAAGTTAATTCAGATTTACTATGATTGACCTTTAAATAGAAAATTGCAAATGATCAACATTTTCTTATTTTTGATTACAAAAATACTTGGAACTTTTAAATAAGAAAATAATTTATATAAAACAATTGCATGATATAAGACATAAAGCATCTAATAGTGCAGAATGTTTACCTAATATATTAAGAGTTCATCATATTGACAAGTGATGAGAAATGAGAAATGATCATTTATAAGGGACAAGCATTGTGGTGGATGTTACAAATGCAGATATGAAGAAAAGAAAGATCTTTCATCTTAGTGCCCATAAAATGTCTTCAAAATTCTAAACTGAATGACAATGACCTGCCTCTCAATATACTAGTATTCTTATTGTAAATTAATATTTGAAAGTATTTTACTTGCTCTGCTAATGTGGCAAATTATTTAACCATCAGTGAATGTAGTAATGTTGTCTCTTTATTAGCAATTATAAGAATTAAATTCCACGAAATACCTCCCACATAAATGTTCCCTTAGTTCAGTAATCATTCTGTTATTTACTTTCATCCCTTATATGAGGAAAATAGAATCATAAAAATACAACAATTGCAAGGACTAAATATAAACAAGAAATACTGCAAAGCCTTCCTTTGAAAAATTATTTAAAGTTTTTATTTTCTATATGATAAAAAATAAATGTTAATGTTAACGACAGAGTTTATCACAGAAGGTGACTGGTGAGGACAAAACAGTGCATCGCTTCCCCTTACTGTGGTGTGAATAGGATCGCTACGGGCGTAAACCACGCCCTCCTCGTCCAGGTCACTGAGGAGCGACACTTGTATCCAGTTCTTTCTCGCTGTTCCAAGTGCCAATTGATACAGGATGGGATGTGTCACTGGCGATCAGAGAAATTTCCAAAAGAGAAGAGTTCAGGAACTGCCAAATAAACCCATAATCTTTAACTTTTCAGAAAGTGTGATTGAGCTGGAATCAGGTGACCTTCGTCAGGATCACTGTCATCATTTACAGAAACTGGCAACTAATTCTTGCTAAATCCACAGAGGAGAGGGAAAAAAAAATGTTAAACATTATTTCTAGGTCAAAATGTCAACATTGGGGTAATGATTTGCCTTACAAAATCCATTATCACTGAGATACCTGAAAAGAATACTTTCACTTACAACTATATAAAAGTAAATCTGTATACCTATGTGCATCTATTAATATAGTTCAGTGAACTTTGAAAAAAAAACAGTATTACATATCAATATGTTAGGATTTTAAATATTAAGATATTAATATTTTTAAAACCAATAGAATTTTCATTTTGCATATTATATATACATATATGTTCACTTATTATTAACATTTATATACATACTTTAGTACGACTTACAAATTTGACTTTATGAAAGTTAAATAGACCTATATTTGAAATTCAATGCATTTTAGGAAGCACAGAATTCTTGACATTTACATATTCATTTTTAATAATTTGGATCTCAACGCACAATACCAAGCTAAATTGGACTTTCAAACTAATGTGTAAACCTATTTATGTCTTATACTAATTTGGTTTTATATGAATATGCATACATTTTAATGAAAATTCTTTAGTTTCAATTCCGTAGTAACCTGGCAATTTTGCTAGAATTCATTACTTACTTAAATTCTATAGGCTACAAAACAAAATGCCAACTATTCAGATACAACCCTAGATACCTAAAGAAAAATTATTACCAACAAACATCAAAGATGGAGAAATGAACTTTAGAATCTCACATATCAAATTAAATTCCATCAACATGAATAAGAGATGGAATGAATGACTGGAGCTTTAGAAAACAAATGCAAGTTTTTAGAGGCAAAATATTTTATTTTAAACCAATATTTAAACTGAATATTATGGAAGATGTATGTAATCCCAGAACACCAGAGGCTGAGGCAGGAGGATCATCAGGAGTTTGAGGCCAGCCTGGGTTATATCTGAGTTCAAGACCAGCCTGAACTACATAGTGAGATCTTGTAAAAAAAAAAAAAAAACACATAGAGAGAGAGAAAAAAAAACAAAAGAAAAAAATTTTACTGATTTTCAGTATGATGTGTGAGTATCAGGGGTTAAAAGAAATAATAATAATAACAATAATAGGACCAGAGATTTAGCTGAGCCCCTGTCTTGCAAGCACAAGGGCCCAAGTTCAATCCTGAGTACTGCCAAAAATTAATAATAACAATAATAATAGTAATGATATAAATCAAGGTATATTAGGGGAAATGTTGCAGGTAGAGTGCGAAATAAAATTGTTTCAAAGTACAGAATGTTAAATTTGGCATTCCCATAAAAAGTGTATACTCAATTGATTTTAAGTTTATACTTTATTAATTTATACCAGTAATAAACCATTTTCACAGATTTTGGTATATAGCCTACCCAACAGTAACTTATTTGCATTTTTCACCTTTTCAGTACTAAAAAGGTGATGTTATATATATGTTATCAACAAGAAAATACTAAAAATATAAATGAGAACTTGTATCACTGCACTGACTTAGGTAATTAGAGTTCAGCAAGGGTCCTTATATTTGCTTGATTTTGTTTAATATTTTGCTTAAGTGTTAAATGCTTTCTAAATCTTAGCTTGACAATATATTGCTGTAAGATTTTCATATCTATCAGTTTAATTGAAGTTTGGTTTGTGTTCTGCACTACAATTGAAAATCCAGTGTAGCAGTATGTATGTAAGGAGTCTCAAGGTTCTATAATGGGATGCTTTTGGCAGACTACCTTGCGAACAGTCTTTTATTAAAGGACTTTTCAGATCTTGTAAGTAGTTAATGTTTATTACAACAACTGATTTTTACAGGATTTCAAAAAAATTACTGCCAAAATTTTTGGTTTTGAAGAGTATCTCAAAGGAATAGGGTTTCATCAAGTGATTGTGAGAACATGAGCACTTAGTGTCTGCTTTAGAATTGATCAAAAGAATATTTGGATCATTTTAACCTTTGTCTATGCCTGGAGATACAGTGCCCTGGATGGACTATTCTTAAATCAATTTGTGAATGAAAATGAAAAATGAAAGTGTTTGGTTTTTTGGAACTTAAGGAGATCAAAAGACATAACTTAAAGTGCAACCATTTGTAAGTGCTCCATTTCTACCATGATTTCAATTGAATCCTTACAAAACCCCTAAGTGTGCATTTTGCTATGATCTGACATTGCTTCCCCAGATCCACAAGGATCAACATATCTGACTCATTATTTACTGGACTGTGCTAACTTCCCACAAATCTAAGTCTGGAGCCATTTCAGCGAGGCACAGATTATACAAACAGACTCATAACACAGTTATACTGAGCAATGAAAAGCACAGAAGAAGCATTATTATTTTGATCACATAGAAGCTGGGAGAAAAGGACAGATTTTTCTCCTAAGTAGTGCAATTATTTAAACATGGATCACCAAATTGAGCACACCATATGGAAAAGAAGATTTGAAATTTTATAATTCACTAGAAAATTAAAAGCTCCATTTGCTTCTTATCTAGACTACTGTTAAATCCCATTAGGAATGATTGTAGTTTTTTTTTTTTTTT